>JAAEAF010006714.1:0-32633 GCA_011037195.1 Triatoma infestans
GATCACTATTACGCAGGGCTAGACATTATATTGCAGCCGGAGGAGAGATCGATTTTGAAGTGAATTTGGAAAAATAAATTGGTTAAATAAAGTTTTATTTCAAAATAATTTTTACTTTCTCTTACTCCTAGGTAAAAGTAAGTATTGTAATCGTGTCAAATTTTCAATATCGAGTTTTCACCGGAAATATCCGTTTTAAGGTCCACCGGTTCAAAAGTGGTTTTTAGAAAATGGTGTGTGTGTGTGTGTGTGTGTGAGCAGCATAGCTCATAAACGAAAAACCGTAGAAACTTCAAACTTATATATTCCGTTTAGGTATCACCATGGGATCCGACACTAGGTTATCTGACAAAATTCCTCAAACAGAATTACCACTTTACTAGTTATTTTTTTTTTTTTTACTTTTTTGCGATTTTCTCAAAAATAGCTCCAACGATTTTCTTGTAACTTAGTACATCAACTAAACATACAAAGAGCTACAACTCTTTATTTGTAACATTTCTCCGGAAAAATTGATTTAAGGGTACTTTTGGGGGAGGTATGGGGTTACGGTTTCCTCTAAAGTGCTATTTTAGTTTATTACACAATTCTAAAATCTAAATAATATTAATTAGAATTAAATATGTTATTGTTATTCCGAGTTTGAAGAAAATCCGAAGACCGGAAGTGCATTTTTACTGAACAGTATTTTTAGTTTTTGTGATTTTCTCCATAGAAACATTGACGAATTTCATTAAATTTGGTATAAAATCTAGTAATAATACGTCCTTAAGCTGTGAACTGAGTCATGAGATACCCTGTATATAAGGTGTAAATTAAATGTGGGTCTATACTTACTTTATGGGTGTATTCTACTCTTCAAAATGTACAAAAATATTGTTATAAACAGATATCCGCAAATTAGGGTTTCTAAGTTATAGCCATACCTATTTCTTCATTATAAATCTTAATTTTAATATAATTACAACTTAATACTCAATTTTATTACATTTTCTAACCATAAACATTTTATGTTTAACCATAATCAAGTAGGCTTTAGTTAAATAAACAAAGAATAATAAACCAAAGAATAATCATGCATAAAAACAACTAACTAATTAATGTTAATATTTCATTACTTATGAATTTTTAGATAATGAAAACAAAACACAGTGTCTTGTTAGGTAAATCTATCTGATGATTATTTCTGTGTTAATTAGTATTCGAATTAAATTAGAAGGTAGTACCGATCTAATTAGGTCATTGTTACCGAATAGTAGAATGGAAAGTTATTCGAATACGGAAATGGTGGACATGAATAAATACATATTTAATGTATGGTGCCGTGAAATGTAACAGAGCTGAAGCAAAGCGACTTTTCGCGGGGCGTTTTCCCAATTGACGTTTATCTGGAGAATAAATGTTAAAATGGAAAAAAATTTTACTGATATAATAATTTAAATGAAATAAAAATTAAGGAAAAAAGGCAAGGAGTCCTAAAGGATCTTTTAAATTTACAGTTAGTTCAGTAAATAAAGAAACCAATATATAGAAATGGAACATGAAAAATATTATTTGAAAGAAACAAAGTTAGAAATAAATAAATTAAAATACATAAAGCTTTTTTATATGCCATATTAGTTACTCACTACAATATACAAAACTCATGTATAGAATGAAAGTAATTTTGTAATTCTGTTTTGTGAGACCGCGGTTAAGTGTGTGTTGGCCAGAAATTAGTATTGCAAGATCTAAGCTTTAATAATCTGTAACTATTTCTAGAAAAAGTTTCTATTCTCAAATAAAACTTCTATAAGTAGAAAGATTCTGATATTGAGCCTTTATTAAAGCCGGAGATTGACATGGCTGGGGCAAGTGCATAGAATTGAGGAAACTAGAGGTCCAAAGTTAGTTAGCACTGTATAACGAACTCCGTGAAGAATGTGGCCACATGGGTGATTGAGACTGAGATGGTTGGAAGACGTCGAAGATTAATTGGAAGAATTTGTCCCTTTGAAGATTACGCCTTGGAAGGCGAGGATGGAGACTATTGGCGAGATACAGAGATAGTTGGAGAACTGTGATGACTGAGGCACTGGCCCTTGATGGGCCGTTCTATCCAAAGAGTAAACAAGTATAAACAGATGTGATGTAGCTTAATGAAACTTGATTAGACCATTAAAGCCAACTTGCCATGGTAGGGTTCATACAAATTCTGCACTTTTACATTCTCTTAGTCTTCCTAGGAAGAGGAAGTATTGTAATCGTGTCAAATTTTCGATAAGTACTATCGAAAGTGTTTTCACGCGGAAAATATCCGCTTTTGAGGTCGCCTGAGACAACGGTGGTTTTTTAGAACGTGTGTGTATGTGTATGTATGTGATCAGCATAGCTTCCAAAATGAAAACCGGAGAAAAGTTCAATCTTATATTTCGTGTGTAGGTATCACCATGGAAACCGACAGTATTTTTTACTGTCCAAAATTCCTCAAACCGGAATACCACTGTACCTAGTTGTTTTTTTCTTTTATACATTGTTTTTTGCGATTTTCTAAAAATGGCCTCAACGAATTCCTGAAACTTTGTTACATCAAGTTCACTACAAATAGAATTTTTTATTTGAAACATTTCTCTGGAAAAATTCATTTAAGGGTACTTTTGGGGGAGAAGTGGGGTTACGGTTTCCTCTAAAGTACTATTTCAGTTTATTACACAATTCTATCATCTAGATAATATTAATTAGAATTAAATATGTTGTTGAAATTCCGAGTTTCATAGAAATCGGATGACTGGAAGTACGTTTTTACTAGGAAGTATTTTTCAATTTTTTACGATTTTCTCCATAAAAACACCGATGAATTTCATTAAATTTGATGTATTAACTATAAAATTTGTCAATTACAATTTTGAAAAAAACTGGTGTAAGAGAAAAAATGTTGTGTGAGTGTATCACACCAAATATTTTTAAACTACGAATTAGGCTACACTTCCATTTTTCTACATCCTTGTACCATCTACTTGCCTATACATATGATTAGAGTGCTAGTGTCCGATCGGAAATATAACAGCAAGAACAAAACAATGAACTAAGAGTAATATTTCATGGTAAAAGTACATTATAACTAAGGATTTTTCCAGGGATCCATGTGCGAATATGCTCTTACCAGCAACTCTTATGAATTAAATAAATTTTGGATACAATATATGGAAATTCAGTTGCCGTAACATAAATTTAGAGTTGGTGGGGTGCATGTTGATTAGTACCTTTGGCGGGTAAAAATAGAAAGTGTTTACACTATAAACCAGAAGAGGTCATTAAAACATTTCACGAAAACGCAAATCAGATACAAAATGTAATGGCACAGAAGATTCCACTAAACACCATAAAAAAAATATTTGAAAGAAAAGTGATATAATTTATTTCTGCAGTTAGCATCCCAACCTAAAAAAAAACCCTATGGCGCAACAGCCCATGAAGGGCCAAGGCTTGCCAGAAGGCGATTTGAATGGGGAGCGTGAAGTAAGCACACCGCAATTCCCACGCCGTTTAGTTCCGGCCTTCGCTACCTAGGGCGCTACTCACTGTAGCTTCCCACTTTTTATCACGATGTTGGGTCAACACTTATTTTGCCCTCACGGGAATCGAGCCCTGAATTCTCGCACGAAAGGCGAGTGTGCTAGCCACTAGACCAACGCGTGAGGACAGTTAGCATTCCAAGTTAAAACAAAATCATTGCAGCCGTTTTCGAAGAAAACTGCACTTCCGTTTTGGAATTGTACAAATACCTCTATTGTATATTAAATATAAGACAGATGGTGGAACCATTCCATTCATTGTACATTATAGAAATGGTACTTTAGAGAAAAGTTGCCCCCAGAACCCTTACAAAAAAAATCAATTTTCCCGCTAAAATAATTCAAATAAAAATGATAGATAGGTATTTAGGTGTATAGATAGTAAACGAAGTTGAAAGAACCTTCCTTTGGAGAAGTTTTTGAGAAAATTACGAAAACTATTCTATAACGTCTCACCATCGATTAAAGGATTTTGACCAAATCCTTCGAGTCAGATGCAGTGTGAGTACCTAAATGGAAGGAATACCAAGTTTCAGCATTCTGTAATTTTTTAATTATGAGATATTTTGTTTCACACACACACACACACACACACACAAACATACATGAACACCGTTCGCTACAAACGTTTTTTTTCGTACTACAGATTGCTATATACTTTCTCTTACCAGGAGCGATAGAAAGTATAAAAATGCAAATTATAAACTTTAAAATTAAAGTGCAACAATAAGTGAAACAATAATTTAAAATAGTTAGCGCTAAGCGCTGAGAATATAATAGAATAAATGGATGGGAATAGTTATCTACTAGGAAAGTTAGACAATATCGTCTGTCCAGGTAGCTTAGTATTAAAGTAAGAGAGAGAGAAGTTAGTAACAGTTGGGGATGAACTGTGAAAGCTTTAGCTGTATGGATAAGAGAGGAGTTTGAGTGGGGACTTTTCCAAGTGTAAGTAAGGTGGCCCTCCATATTGACTGCAGAAGAGGGATACTTCGAGCTATCTGGCAACTGTGAACTTACTGAGAGGCTGTTACACCACTTTCTACACTGGCTGTGGCACAAGATTTTGCAATGTAAAACAGGCCGCCCCCAACTGACTAGCAACTAACACTCTCCTACGCTTTATATTGACGGACTTGTGTCCATTCTAACATTGATTTAAATCACCTTACCCACCAACTATCTGTATGGGAGGCCTAACTTACTAAATCTACAACACCAACCAAATGCTTCCCTTACTAATGAATATTTATCAAGTATTTTCTTTGCTCACCGGATATTAGCTCTTTAATGTCATTCCAATTTAAAGATGTCTTTCAATTACCTGAAAAAGAAAAATAAAGAATATTAATTTAAACTTATTTAATAAAATATTTTGTATAAGTAAATAAATAAAAATTTTAGGTTTCGATCATAATTAATTTTTCATCGATAGATTTGCTCATTTTTTTTTTTAATTTAAGGCGCGTCAATATTTATGGTTATTGGCGCCCGGAGCCTTCTTAGTGCACTGCCGGCCTCGGCACAGTGTTCTCTCCTTACAAACAACACTGTTCATCACCGGACAGTGAGCTGTAGAGGCTCCTAGGAAGAAAAAACCTAAGGGTAGCACCACTAGACTCGAACCCGGGTCCTCCAAGAAGGAGTCCACTACGCTAACCACTTAGCTATTCCCTTCCCGAATATATATTATTTCATTATTTCCCCATTATTATCTCATTATTTCCGTATATATAATGCACAAATCAAAATATACATATTCATATCATATGCCACATAGATTTTTGGAAATTCTATTTAGGCATTAAAAATTTCAGTTTCTAAATTCGTATGCAATTTTTCATATTTATTTTTTGACAAGATTAAAAAAAATATATTTGCATTCTTCACTTTAATCTGGCCTTTGTGGGAAGGGTGTTTGCTACTTAATCGGCTCATAGCATCGATTTTTTTACTGACAAATTTCTTAAAGACGGTATAATAGCAGAGAAAGAGAGAGAGAGAGAGAGAGAGAATGACAGGACCAGTCTCTCGGACTAGAGTGGGAGAAACCACATAAATACAGCGACGGTAGACAGAACAGGGAACAGTTCATACTACTGAGTTCATACATCCAGTCACTCTACGTGTCATAACCCATTACCACTCTACCATATTCTGTCATTTTCGTTCTTAATGGGCATTACTTTTTATGCTATTGACAAGTTCTATTCTAAATCCCTGACTACCCGGAAATCTTTTGGTGAGGTTTTGACTTACTAGCTGTAAGAGATCAGATCTAATATTCATATTTATTTCATGAAAGACCACCAACTTAAAAAATCCTAGCTGCTGCCGGATCAACTAGCTTGTCTTATTATATTAAACAATAAAAAAAAATAGAACAAAGCCATTCTTTGTATTATACAGATAATAATTTTTCGCTTTCCTCTAATTGATTAAATCAGATTAAATATAAATTAATTGTGAATATAGAGCCTCTTTGTCGATAATTATTATCTTTAATAGCACAACGATCGAGCTTTTTTTTTCGAGAATGGAACTTGTCAATAGCATAGAAAGTAATGCCCATTAAGAACAGAAATGATAGAGTATGGTAGAGAGGTAATGGTTAATGACGCATAGAGTGACTGGCTGTATGAACTCAGTAGTATGAACTGTTCCCTGTTCTGTCTACCGTCGCTGTACTTATGTGGTTTCTCCCACTCTAATCCGAGAAGTAAATGTTTAGTGTACTTAATTACTACCAGACGGTGGAACGTAATACCAAGTACAAAAGGAAATCTAATGCATCACCTTCCCCCAGAAGCCCCTAAAATGAATTTCTCCGGTGAAATGTTTACAATAAATGTCATGGATTTAATTTGCGTCTAGCTTATTGTAATGGAATCACACCCTTGATTCGTCATACAATCTGTGGACCCTTTATTGCTAATAACAGCCGTACAGAGCCTCCAGACATACTTCAACGACACATTAACCCATCTGTCACGCTCAGATTGGTCGATTGGGCTACAATTTGGAAAGCTAAGACTACTCCCAAGAAGCTATCTGTGGCTATACTGAGTTCTAGGATAAATAGTGTCAATTTGAGGGACTTAGTAGGTGGCAAGATCATCCTTGAAGGGTTAACATTGAAGAACCAAACCAATACTTGAAGAACTCTAAAGAAGTTACCTAGAAAATAATGCCAGTCAAGCATTGACGAGCTTACAGTAAGCTATATATCAACACTCATAGGTTATTCAAACTGCTTGTAGGCCGTATTAACTCACTCACTGTCCAAGGCACTTTTATAGACCCCAAAGTCTTCATCAATCGTTTATTAGAGAAGTACTAACTATCCACATCAGCTAGCGCTTAGATCCTTCCGTTTATTATAACATTGAAGACAATTAAACAATATAAGATTGAAGACTTTTTTTATTTATAAGTACAATGTGATTCGCAGAAAGAAAAAGCTGTGCGACGTACATACACAACCACAATATGTTAATAATTTATTTTGTTTTTACTTTGGAGTCCTCATGAATGTATATCCAGGTGAAATTTGAACAATTTAAAAATCATTATACAATTATGAATTCATCTAATTGTCTAAAAAAAATACACACACACACACACACAAATAATTGAATTAACAATAATTGCTAAAACTAATAAGTGAAATTGGAAAGAGAAAGAATTTACTCTACAATATTGTTATTGTTCGTACAACAACAGTAGAGAAGATTGTATGAGTATAAAATACGCTGACAAGGAAAAAGATAGAAAGTGAACAAAACTGACAGACTGTAACACTGACATGATGTCAGTACTGGTTTACTTGTAATTAAGAACTAAACAAGACTTTTTAGCAAGTAATTTGATACTTATGTTTTATTACAATGGCTTTCCCCAATTCTCTCTCTACATCATAAAAATACAACAGAAATTAAACTAATTTTTAAACACAACAATAACATGATATAATGTGCCAAATTTTTTGAAAATATAATTATTTCAAACTGTTTATGACATAATTCTCTATTTTTAATTTGTGATTATTAATTACTTTATTTTTCAAAGATATAAAAAATGTATCTGAGCAACTTAAAGCGTTCGAGTTTTAGTTTAAGTTTTGACTTAATTTTACTCGAGTGTCAACTATTTTACTACAACAATTAAAACCATGGAAAAGTATAAAGAAATATGTCAGAGATATGATTATTCAGAATGCTTTTCTTTTCTTTTTTTTTTTGAAAAAGGAAAAACTATTTCAAGAAGATATTATACATATAATATACAAGTTATTGTAATTTTTGACAATATTATATTCTGGGGGGGAAGTGGACTAGCCACTTCTTCAGGGATCGCCGCCACACACACTCACTCACACCTGAACACTAGACACATTACAGACCATCACACATACACTGCACGAACAAGGACACGCACTCGTTGAGAGCTCGGAGTATAAATACCTCTCCCTCGTGCTTGCCGGCACGAGGCTTTGGGGTTAGGGTGGAAAAGAGGATCCTGGGTATTGAGGGAGACGATGACCTGCGGGCATCTGATCCCAACACATGCCTTTGGTTTTGGCTTCACCCGAGAGCCCTACCTGGAGGATAGCCCGACTCCAGGAAGGCTAGAGAATTCCGCCTCACGTAGGTTCCTAAGGTTAAGAGGGGGGCCACGGGGACACGGATCGATACTTCGGTGTCGGAACGCTGTTTTCCGTGGCACCTGACTATGTCGAGGTACGATGGTCCACCCGGACAGTAACCGGCTGCATTTGATCGTCCGAGGAGGCGGGCCCACGTACCTTGATGAATTCTTTATGATTAGTATGGAAAATCATAAAACTATTCTGGGCCAAGCCCATCAACTCACCAGCTCCTTAACCCAAATCCTTTTCCTACTACAATTCCTTCCCTTAATCCCATTCAAACCTTATCAGCTCCCATCCTTCCAACTCCCCATCCAACTAACCGATAGATCCAATGGAAGAACGACCTGGCATGGACAAGGATAATACTTTAGGAAAATTGTCTGCGGTACAGTTTACACTGCAACATGTAGCCTCTCTTCCCCGCCAAGGAAGAAAGCCAGGGGCGGCAACAGGAAGGAAAACGAGTCTGTTTTTAAATTTATTAATATAGAAGAGGACAATTGGGGTAAAGAAGGAAGGTTCATTCACAAATGAATGTTCCTTTAAACTTTATAATTTTATTAAAAAAACTTTGGGCAAAACCAAGAGCATTAGGAAACTCAATGATGGCTCCATTTGCATTGAAGCGGAAAACGCTCTCAAATAAGAGCCATCTTGCAAAAATACATGGATGCCGAATTAGAAGTAGGTCCTCAGAAGCGCTTGAACACCTCACAAGGGGAGATCACTTGTCGGGACTTCTTAAACAGTAGTCTAGACGATATTAAACAGGGTCTGGCCGAGCAAGGAGTTGTGGAGGTGAGGATCAAGCATATTTCCACTTCAATGCTTTTTAAAGCGCAGGAAAACCCATTGCTAACCCTGCAAAATTTAGTAGACAAATTCTCTTCACCTAACTCATCCACTATAGAAAAAAGGCTGGCCAAAGAAAGCCTAGGAAAGAGTGTGCCACTGACTGAATAGGTATTAATAATAATTATATCGGTAATAATAATTATATCGGATCCATGTATCTAAGGCATTATATGTGTATTTGTATTAACATCATATGCAAAATCCTGCCACGTGTGGTCGCTTCAAACTGTTTAAATGTGTGAGTCCATTATTCAATGGAACGTGCGGGGCTACACTAGCAATTTGGAAGGGTTACGCCGAATGGAGGCGGAACACCGTCCATTTGGGTTGTGTCTCCAGGAAACAAAAATTCGCCCGGGGAAAATCATTCGAATCCCTGGGTATGTCATATACGGTGAAGAGGTACAACCTGTCCCAGGTGGGAGGGCGCACGGTGGTGTGGCCGTCTGTGTACGGAATAACATCCCCAGTAGGCAGCTACCCTTCCGAACTAACTTACAAGCCGTTGCCGGGCGCCTGGCACAATAGATGGTATCTACGCCAGATATATTCTGGGGGAGAAGTGATCTGGAGAATCTGCTTTCGCAGCTCCCTGCCCCGGTGTTGTTGATGGGTGACTGTCACAACACCTGGTGGGGATCAGCCAGATCTGATGCTTGGCAGAGCTCTTGAGGAGATTATAGATAATATACTGATGCTCCTCAAGAGTGGTGAAGCAACACGCCTTAATGCATACTCAGGAGGCTTCAGTGCAATTGACCTGAGTGTTGCAACACCCACAATTGGTGCTCGTGTTGGAACATGGACCAACAACTCGATGAACTGTACCATAGTGACCAACTTTCCTACTTAGTATCGACGCTCCCATATCGGAGATACGAATGGAAGATACGAGGCAATTAAACACGAGATCTAAGTTTTCCCCCAAAAGATATTAGGATATTATATAATATAATATTATATATATATATATATATATTATATATAAAAATGCTCTATTGCTACCTTCTGCTGATGTCGAGAAAGACCTTGACATACAGCATTCTTTCTAAGTTTGTTCTCATATTGTACGTAAATGGAAGCCACCCTATTGGTGGGCGGGCTGAGCCTGGCTTGGCACCCTGGTAGGGTCACGATGAAGATAACAAAAGAAGCTTTAATTTAAGCATGAGTTATAGACTTTTAGTAAGAGGTTAAATTTTATTAGAAGGCAATAAGCAGAGGAATCAACATTGATAGTGCTAGCTGTATGGCGAAAGTCAATGCTATATATATTGTGACATTATTCCGCTTCAAATATGGCGGGTGATTTAATGGATGTCGGCGTTATGGAGGAATTGAGAAGAGGGATTCCATCTGAGTTACTAAGTGTATGAGACTTGGTAAAAAAGACTATTATTATATCATCGTAGACCATATACCTACTTTATGTAAGTCCTAGACGTTAATTAACTTATGTATGACAATTTGTATACGACTTTATACAATGCCCTTTAAAAAATATTGAATGGTTAATGTCCTGATATATTAGAAACATTCTTTGGTCCTGTCACAACCTGCATTTTTATTACTATTATTCCTTTTAATTGTATTTGTTTGATCTGTTAATAAACTGATGTTCTAATATGTTTTAAAAAATCATTTTGTCAAATAAAACAAACATTACAATATATATGTATAAAAAAAAAGTATGTTCTCTAAGAAATTTTGATTCTGAGAAGGTTGTAGATTGTAGATTGTTGTAGGGGATTATTGCACTGGGACCCGAAAAATCTATCGTGCCCACCGGATCCTTCTCCAATGCACAGTCGGCCTCCAAGCAGCGTTCTTTAGCTAAAGACAACACTGCCCATCACCGGATAGTGAGCTGTAGAGGCTCCTGGGAAGAAAAAAATCTAAAGGCAGCATGCTGGATTCGAACCCGAGACCTCCGCGTTGCTAGTCCAGCGGGCTACCACTGAGCTAGTCCCTTCCTTCTTCCTTGGCTTTCGCCAATTAACCAGGGTCAGAGACCCTAGTTTGTGTACTGTGTTTATCCTTGTCTGTAACGTGTAGAGCGTATGTAGTTTAAGTGTATTGTGTATTGTTCTGATGAAGTGCATGGAGTACTGAGCTGTGGTTACTCTCCAAGTAGCTGCATGCAACGGATACCCTTGCGAGAAGGTTGTAAGCAGGATATTTCTGCCTTTAATATTCCATATGAACTAGGTTTCTTAAACTTCTCTGGCCCAATAGTTGTATTAAAGTTTCCTCCGAATCTGCTGGTGCTATCGGGTTCAAGACCCTGCTTCTTCAGGTCTGCAATGAAGAAACTTATTGCCATAAGAAGTTTATTTTTGTTCAGTCTGAAAGATGCCTCAAACCTTGTGCGAGATTTCAATTTGATATTTGATAGTTTAAAATAATTGGATCAATTAAGACAAACTTAGCTCTAATCTAAGCTCAGATAGTTGGCAGAAAAACAAAAGAAAGGTTGCATTCCGTTGTTTCATTAGGAAAAATTCCTCAAATTGGCACGTGACCACTACTTTTTAATTTATAACGTATTTAAACAAATAAAAAATATATATATATATCACCTTTAAAAATTATAAAGTATTTTTTTAATGTTTAAAAATGATATAAACTTAAGAAATAATTAAATCCAAGAGAATATAAATATTTTAAAGGAAATAATATTTACAAAGCAGCATTCAGTTGTTAAATAAGCAGCTTCAATTCAGATTAATAAAGCTAGAAAAAGTTATATAACGAACTTTATATATTTAGAACTCATTAATTCTTAGAATGAAGCTAAATATGAACTATATTTCTTTTATTTATTTTTATTTTTTTATAAATTAGCATTGCAGAATAAATCGCCAATTAAAAAAAAAAAAAAGCACAGTAAAATAAACAGATAATTTAATTTAACAACAAAATATTTTAATTAATTATCATGATTTATTGCTGCTATTATCATCAAACTTATAAGAAATCGAATTATATTAGTACTTCACAGTGGTGGCCAAAAGTCCATAGTTGTTTGAATAATTTTGCAATAAAAAAATAAAATATATTGGAACTAGACGATTTCTGAATATTAAAAAGTGCATGTCCTGGGGGGTAGGGTATTATTGAGACAGTTTGTGCTGAAGATAAAAACGTAATAATTTTTAGAATTAGCTTACATCTTTGTATATAGAAAAGCTTTCTCTCTTCAAGCGTAATAAATTTATTAGAATGTCAGATAAAAAAAAAAAAATAAAATCTAATGTATTCACACAACTGCATTATAATTTTAATAGAGAAGTTTCCTTTAAACCTGCAGCAATGCTTACTGAAACATTAGTTAGGGACCCGGTAAACGATCAAACTTTTTGTAAAATATTTGTTGTGGTGGTTGGTTCCGCAGAGCTGGAAAGCAACAGAGACATTTTCCATGGTGGCCTGCTTCATTTTGTGGTCATCGACCGGTTTCGGGCGTTCGCCCATCTTCAGGATGCGTTTTTCAGACAGTGTGCCAACACAGACTGGTATAGAGTAACTTAGTTTCACACTAACTCCTTTAGTGTGAGTTAGTGTGAAACTAAGTTACTCTATACGAGTCTGTGTTGGCACACTGTCTGAAAAACGCATCCTGAGAAGATCGGGCGAACGCCCGAAACCGGTCGATGACCACAAATGAAGCAGGCTACCACGGAAAATGTCTCTGTTGTTTTTGTAAAATATGTTGATCAAATGCCCCATGTTTGATAAACAACAGCCGGCACACGTGTTCAGTTGCTTGACTTTTTTCACTTGTGCACATCGTGTGGACATGTATTTCATTTTTTTTTTTATTTAAAGCGTTTCTTGTGTTGATTCTGGCACTTTGTATTAAGAAAAAAAAGTCAAGACGTTGGTCAAAAGAATGGTATAAACTGAGACATAAATATACTCATGAGTATTTGCTGAAAGAAGTATTAGCAACAGAACCAGGGGACTACGCCAACTTTCTCCAAATTGATAGCGAAACCTTCAATAAGCATGTTGGAATTAGTTCATCCGAGAATCGAAAAAAATAACACTGTTTGTGTTAAGAAGTTAAACTATATTCTTTTGATTTCAATTTCTAAATGCCGGAAGTCTCTGTACAGAGAAAATAAACTGGAGTACAAAATCCTTGTCCTTTGTCCCTAGCTCGGACATGCTTCACCGGTTGAAAACAAAACAAATACTGAAGATGTTTTGACAAAAACGACCCACACACCTTCAAACATCTTTATCAAACATTTCATCAATCATTTCTTCCATTAAAACGTCAAACAATTTTTTTTTGCTTGACAAACACATGAAACAAAGCCGTACACGATCAAACTTTCATGTTTGACAAACATATTTGACAAAAAGTTAAATTTTTTACCAGGTCCTTAAGACATGCAACGTTATGATATAGGCATAAATCAAAATGGCAACACTGAGCAAAATTGATGGTTATACAGATTACACTAATACACACACACACACACACACACACACACACACACACAACCACACCAATAGAAATAGTGTAATGTTTATTATAATCTAAAACACAGATCTTCGGTTTGAAAACGCATCAGTGGTTGGTCATAAACCGACGTTTCGCCCATATTACAATAGGCTTCTTCAATTATGCCTCTAATGCTGAAACATCATTCAAATTTGTTTTTTTCTATTTATCTCAGTGCAATGGTGTTTAGTTTGATATTCTGTTAATTTATTTGTGTTTCAAGTTTTTGCTGGGTAATTGTTGTTAAGTAGGGTGTTTTTTATGTACGATAAATGGTTCACGTTATTTTAAGTATGAAAATGTACTTTTACTGAAAGAAAAAAAACGGAGTAATCCTTCAAAATAAAGGTGAGGATATTTCAAAATTGAAGAATTGAGGAACGTGAAGCAAAGCAAATTTATGTTTTCCCAGTTAAAAGCAAACTGCTTACTAATTACATGATAAGATTATTCAGAGTAAGAAATCAGAGGAATCAAATCTTTCATGGTTACATTATTGTCAGAATCCTCTTTAGATGCTGTAAACAATTTCTCGTTTCTCACGTCAATTAAATTTTTAATGTAATTTTAATGAACTCCATATTATGAAATGCAAAATCTGGAATGATATAGTCATTAATTATTTTCTGCAATTATTTCAAGTGCCATTAGCTCATTAACATCAAGAGGATTTTCATTCATTAATTTTAATAGGTAGAAGGATATGAATGTAAATTTAAGAGTTGTTACCATTTAAGGCAGAAAAATTTTTATGAAGCTTTCTACATTCGTTTAGTAGTTCAAAGTAGCAATATTTGGTATAGGAAACACACTGATGTTCAACATACTTTTTCAGACCACTACCCATATACTATCTACATTTTTTCTGAAGATTTCTCTATAACCATCTTAACAGTTGATAATAATTATTACGAATAAACTGTAGTAATAAGTAATGAATGTAATGTATTGAACGACTCGTCGTGAGTGACTGATAAATCTGGACATTTTAAGTAGAATATTTTTTTAAATACAAAAGTACTGCAGCAGCGTCCTTTTCTAATTTTCATACCTTGCGGTGGTTTAGTTTTTGGCAAGTTCGAGGGATTAGTTAAAGAATGATCCTTCTTAAAAGGGTTAAATAATCATTAGTTAAAGAGCTAGTCCTAAAGATAGAACAAGGCTGTCTTTGAGCTGCCTTTAAGCGGAGGCAGTCGAAACTAAGTGCGGAAAATAAGATACTAGTAGGACCCAGCATTATTCCAACATAATTTTGAGGAAAACTGACTAGATCTTTGAAAACGAACCCAGCACAAGACAGATTTCAAGGCACAAGAAGATTATTGTATGCTCAGAGTTTCTAGGCAATCGTAAAACGCAATTCTTTTGTTGATATCCAAATCTTCACATCGTTTATTATTATTATTATATTCTTGCTGTCACTTGCATGGATGGGTATGTAAACGATCAAGGGGATCATATAGATCAAGACCTTAGCTTTTAAAAATCAAAATTGCATACACTTTGTCGCAATTCACGCTATATCCTAGATAACTGCTTTCTGTATTTTTATTATTAGTATTACATTATATTATTGCCATACCTATTCTACAGCATGGACCTTTAGCGCGCTAATCCTAATATCTCCTCTTAAAACTTTTCTAAACATCTATTATTCCTTCTCCGTTTATCATCTAAAGATTTACTTATATTACTACAAAATTGTTAACTCTTTTGAATTTTATGCTTAGAGCTGAATAAAATAGTGAATAATTGGTTGTAAAACAGTAATCTTAATCACCATAATTTAGGGAACATTACTGTATAGTGTTGTTTAATCAGTGTATGTTTAGACATTTGTACAGTTTTAATATTTTTCGGGAAAGTCCCTCTAATACAGTTAGACATGTCAGCTATTATTTGTTAAAGACAATATTCCGTTTATTTGAATTATACCTTATATTCCAGATTCATCTCCCATGTCTTTATGTGGAAAACTACTAGTAGAAGGCTTACTATACAATTTTTTTTTTTTTAATTTAAAACGCTTCAACAACTAATGTCATGGGCCTCCGGACAGTGTTCTTTCGATATAGACAACACTGTATATCACCGTGCAGAGTGAGGCTGTAGTGGCTCCAAGGAAGAAAAAATCTTAGGTCACACAGCTGGACTCGAACCAGGGTCCTCCTCGTGGGAGTCCAGTACGCTAACCGCTTAGCTATTCCCTTCCCTTACCATACAAAGTCAATCCCAAACTATTTGTTTATTGCATGAACAAGAAGCAGCAACTTTAACCAATTTATTTATAACTTTCCCCGGCTTGTGAGCTATTTAAAGGTCCCTTCCATATTAACAAATATAAAATTCCACAGAAATATTAAACTTTTAAATTATTTAAAAAAAAAAATCACGCATTTTATAATTTAAAAACAAAATATTTTGAAAGGTTAGAAAATTTCTTGTTAAATCAATGATATTAAAATGTTATTAAATTCTATTACTATCATTTTCATATCATTAAATGATTATGATACCATCATGATATTATCATTTTAATAATCATAAAATCATATTATTATCATTTAAGGTAAAATATATAAACTGTATATATATATATATATACATTATATAAGGATACTTAGACTGTATGATTTTTTTTTTATCCATTTCTTGATTAAATGATGATCTTAAGAAATAACTTATATCTCTTCTAATTTCCAATCATTTTACATGCTGAGAGGAAAAGTGGAGAGTGGATATACCTTTTTCTTATTTAGGATAACTAATATAAGCAGGAAAAATTTCATTTTAAAAAAACCTAACATATAAGCATTCTTCTGTATGCAGCAGCCGGAGAAAGAAATAAATTATCAAATAGATGTGAAAGAAAAAATCAACATTTTTTGGAGAAGGGGGTGTCAAATAAATGAAGTGGAATTTTTTTTGTTCAGTATTAGTGCGAAGTTATAATAATGTTAAAAAATATGCTATTTTATTGAATAAAAACGTGGACTGGTCAGGGTTAGTTCTGTGCTAGGCTAGGTATATTGAAATAGTGGAATACGGTGAAAGGGGTTTCAATATAAAGTTACAATAGAATAGGAAGCAAAATGAAAGGTTAGAAAATAGTCCATGGTATTTTGTGAGTAGGTAGGTCCACTTAGGTTTGGATGAGACGGAATCCTGCACGTCCAACACTATTGCCACATTCTCTTTCTCTATCTGGCCAAAGGAAAAACTCAGATTTATCGGTTTTTCTCTTCATCTACTTGAGAGAAACATGTTTCCATCTACCAATTTTTTTTCCATTTAAGGCATCATATCATACTTTATGTTGGCCTATATTTCTTTAATACAAAGCAAGGAACTGAGTACAGAAAAGGTCCCCAATTACAGATGCTGTCATCAAACAGCTTCAACAAACAATTTATGACAAAGTCACTCTTTCCGTTTGTCTTTCTTTATTAAATAGTAAAGTAATGCCTATTTTATCAGGCGGGCTTAAGTCCAACTACCATATTAGGTGTCTTTCTTTATTATATTTAAAGTATTTAGCTATCAGCTTGAAATGTGTGTAAGGAAATAATATTGCCTGAGCATATACTTGAAAATGTGGATGGGTTCCGCAACGCTGGATAACATTTGGTATTTTATTTGTCATAGCATGCATATTCATTTTTCTTTGACCTATTTCGAACTTTCATCTATCGTCAGAGCAAATTCACCTAGTTCGTGTAGAGAGTTCACTTCAGCGTAAGTTACTGTTACACTCACACTTGTTGGTTGGTTGGTTATATATAATTATAGGGGGACGTTATGACAAAATGGAATAATTATAAATTTATATTTGTATAGAAATAAGAATTTTATATAAATATACAAAAATTTGTATATATATATTTAAGAATTTAAAATAATTCCATTTTGTCATTAAACATACACCCACGTAGTAACATAACCTTATTACCCTCTCCACGTATATACAACCAACATACCAACAAGTGTGAATGTAACAGAAACAATACGTTGAAATGAACTCTCTACACGAACTTGATGAATTTACTCTGACGATGGATAAAAATCCGAAACCGATCAGAAACAAAATGAATATGCATGCTAGGATGGATAAAATACAAGATGAAATACTTGAATAAGTTCGAAAAATAATAGTGATTAAGAAGCCTGAAACACAATCCTTCTGTTGTCCAAAGTGGTGTTTCAGAATTATTGACTAAGATTATTATATTATTTTAACTTTAGATCAAACATTAAATGCTTGATGGTCTTGAAAAATATTGCTATAGCTACCACTTATATATCAGCGTGTACTTAGTATTTCTTGAACCGCAGACGTTCTGAGAGATGGCCGAAAAGAACATAAAATCTCTTATTCAGAAACGTATAGCAATCGTTCGCTGCCTTTTCTTTTATTTTCCTAGCTAGTAGTAAGGTGAGGCTTAGTGATATTACTTTGAAAAATTGTTTGCTCAGCGAGACCTATTAGTACCCAATAGATCTCACGATAAGCTTTTTTCATATTTATTTTGGATATTAAAAAAAAAAATATTGTCCTGATTGTGAAAAGACAATGGAGGAATTACGAAGAATATGTTGGACGACAATGAGTAAGTTTGTGGGGTATTACAATTTATTAATTGTATCTATTTTAAGAGTTCAAAGAGACCGATACCATCCATTAATAGTCTCATTCTAAATATATTGCTCTTTATAGTTATTATTATTTTTTTTTTTTTTGTTGGAGCAATGAACATTTCGTCGGTTACTTTAATTACTTGTATGGTACTTATCCCCCACCACCTCCATATTTATGGTTGGAAAAATACGTAAAATTTAAGTTTGAAGAATATTTACCATTTTATTATATAATTGTTTTGAAAGTAGCAAGAGAAAGTGAATGTTTCACACCAGATTTTTTTTTTTAACAAGTTACTAGTTAATGCTTTCAATATAATGAAACCGGTCTTACTAAAATCTGATTTTTTTTCATTTAATTAATGGTCATAATCAAAAATATACATCTTCAATCAAGTATTTTGAATTCATTTTATTCTTAAAATGTTAGCTATTTTTCTTCCTATATTTTTTTATTTATTATTATACATATACATTATACAAATAAATTGATCTTTCATAATTTCAATATTTATTTGATATATTCATTAAAATTGGGGAGTTGATGTGTAGCTGTCGTACAGTACAGACCTGTTAATTTTGCTCTATGATTTTTATCATTTTTAATACGGTTCTAGAAGTCTTTTTGGTCCTGTTTTTTGCGGAAGTGGGCTGCAATACATACTTTTTAATTGTGTGAAGTTTCGAGGATTTTTATCGAGTGGTTTTTCCACAATTAACGATTTATTGTTAAAAATTAACAAGAATGCTACAGCTACTTCGATATTAAACTTTTGGACTTTGAGGGAGGGGAATATCTTACTCGCCTGCTAGTAAACAAGATTGGTCATCTGACTGAGTGAGTGCACATACTGTCTCTGTCTCTTTTTAATGTTTCTTCTTCACTGTTACCATCAGCTGATCACTGTTTATTTTTCTATAAAGAGCTTACAATTTTTGCAACTGTTTCAGTTTATTCTTATTTTATTTACTTATTTATTTCTTCAATTCTTTTTTCTGAATTTCATTCATTTATTTTCATCATTGTTATTGCAATCCAATTATTGTTATTCATGGAATGCCTCCAAAAATAGATAATTCCTCAATAACTGGTTCACATAATAACCCAAAACGAGTTAGAAGTTCACCAGAGTTGCATTTAAGTAAAAATAAGAGAAAGAATATGGCTTCTGCTATATCTTTGGATGATCTTAATGCATTAAAATCTGATTTAACTAAGGCTATTATGCAAACATGAATGATTTATTTGACGTCAAACTCTCTAATTTAGCGACAAAAGAGGATTTACATACTATTTCTAATGATGTTAAAAATCTAAAAAAGGAAAATCAGCTTCTTAGAAGCGAAATTGTCCATCTCAAAGATATCTACGATAGGACAGAAAAATCTATAGAAAGATTAGAATTAAAATCTCGTAGAAGTAACTTAATTTTTAGAGGAATTAAGTATGATGGCAATGCGAATTTGATAAAGTTAGTCATGGATTTTGTACTGAGGTACTTAAAACTGATATTAACGCTGGCCTTTCATCAGTTTCTTCACTTGGTAGAAAAGATCTACCTAGTAGATCGTTACTTGTTTCATTTGTTCGCTATGAAGATAAACTTACAATTTTGCGTTCTGCTAATCTTCTCAAAGGAACTGGTTTTACGATCGTTAATGACCTTCCGGAAAATGTTAGAAGAAAGAATATGAAGTTATTATTAGTTAGAAAGGAACTTTTACGAATGAATTTGAATATTAAGATCACAGTAAGTGTGGATAAGTTGTTTGTAGGTTCTCATGTATTCGGATGGTCACTTAATGATGGTCTGAGATTTGATAATGGTGCAGGTATTGAAAAGCTTAACGAATTTATTGGCTCTGATTTGTCGAATTTTATATTTAGTGTGCACTCTAACTCTCTTCCGAGTAACTATTTTGTCAAGAAGCTAAATATCCTGTCTGGTGGCGAAGGATCGACTATCGTGGCTGCACCGGCATTCGAAAAGAAGACATCAGCCCCACCTATATCCTGAGATAATATCGTCAGCCGGCGAAAATCTTTTGTGACAAGTGCGTGTTCTTTGGTAAAAAAATTAAATGTGATTTCTTTTAATGTTGCAGGCTTGAAAGCTAAATTAAATGATCCTTATTTTTTAAATTTTATAAAGGCATTTGATGTTTTTGTTTTGTTTGAAACATTTTTAACAGATGTAAATTTTAGTTATTGTAAAAAGGTGTTTAAGGGTATAATATTTGTTTTATCCCTGCGAAAAAGGTTTCAAGGTTTGGCAGAGCTATGGGAGGTGAACTCTTTGGTATTAAAGCCTCTATTCCTACAAATTTAATACATTTTGTTAAAATTGATAATATTGATTTAATATCTGTAAATGTTTTTTCAGTTAAATTTGTCATTTTTCCTGTTTATATAAATTGTAATTTTTGGGAAAATCACTTTTCTAAAATAAGTAACTTCTTTGCTGAGCATAACTCTTGCAATTTTATTTTAGTAGGCGATTGTAATGTGAGGTTGGCAGCATCGCAGACTATATCTGAGGACATGTTTATAGATAATGTTAAATGCCGACTCCATAGAAATTCTAAAGATCGGGTTCTCGATGGAAGAGGAAAGAGTTTTCTGGAACTTTGTGATGATAACTACCTTATAATTTTAAATGGTCGTTTTCCGGGGGATGTTGACGGGGAATTTACTTATGTAAGTAAAATGGGAGCTTCGGTCATTGACATTTGCGCGGTGTCTGCTTCATGTATTTCACTGATAGATGATTTTAAAGTGTTACCTGAAAATTTTTCGGATCATCAGCGTTTAAATATTGTAATTAATTTTGAACCCTCCACTGATACGACTGTGTTGCCTTTGATGCCTCAACTGCCCTGGTCCAAACACATGGCTAATAATTATAAAACTAAATTGGAACTGTTTTTTAACAGCACTGTTTTCTTCCCGCTGAGTTGCAGGATTGGTTGAAAGTTTTCACGGATGCAATTAAATCTTGCTGTCCTAATTATGCACCTTCGTTTATTAGAGCTATCAAAAATAAACCGTGGTTTGATGGCATTTGCGTCCGCGCCAGAAGAAGGTCGTTTAAGTTGTTGAATCTCTTTCGTTCTAGCAACTCGGTCATTGTTAGAAATGCCTATGTTGAAGCCAATAAACAATATAAGCTTGTGTGTGCGAACAAAATGAAGGAATATTATTCTTCTCTGGTGAGTCGATGTTGCACCATCAAAGATTCTAAGGAACTTTGGCATATTTTTAATCAATTGAAAAATAAGAATTTTGTATGTGGGAATAACATTACCATGACTGCATGGGTTACCCATTTCAGTAATCTTTTAAACCCTTCAGGTTTTAATCTGTCAATTCAATATGCCGAGCCGTTAATATTCAATCCTCTTCTTGATGACCCTTTTACTTTTGATGAGCTTCGAGCGGCTATTTCAAATTTGAAGGACAATAAGGCGCCCGGCTTAGACCGAATTACTGCAGAATTCTACAAAAACGCCCCAGACATTATGCTTGAAAGACTTCTTTCCTTTTTTAATCACCTTTACAGCGTTGGTTCAACCCCTTCTTCTTTTAGTAAGGCTATTGTTTTTCCTTTATTTAAACGAGGAGAGATAAATAATGTTGTTAATTACAGAGTTATTTCGTGCATGGACGCGGTGGCCAAAATTTTCACGGGCATTCTTTTAAGGCGTTTGGAAACTTATATATCAGCAAACAATCTGCTAAGTGAATATCAGGCCGGATTCCGGCGTGGATATTCAACTCTTGATAATTTGTTTGTTTTGTGCAATATTATTAAATTAAAGTTTTTAAGAAGGGCTAAAAAAGTTTATTGTTTTTTTGTAGATTTCTCGGCCGCATTTGACCGGGTCAATCGTTCTGCATTGTTTCTTAAACTGCTGAATTTAGGTGTTTCCTCCAAATTTGTAACAATATTAAGAGCTTTGTATAGGGAAACTCTTTGTGCGGTAAGAGGCGGCAATGGTATATCGGAGTTTTTTAGTGTGGCCAGTGGTGTGCGACAAGGTTGTCTCTTGAGCCCAATACTCTTTTCTGTTTTTGTGGACGATTTGCCAGGGCTTCTGGAGGGTGGAGTACGTGTGGCAGATACTATTGTTAAGATTTTAATGTATGCTGATGACATTGTTATCCTGGACGAGAATCCTTTGCAGTTGCAAAGGAATATTAACATTCTTGAAAGTTATTGTCAACATTGGGGTCTTGAAGTTAATTTAAAAAAGTCGCAAATCGTAGTTTTCAGGAAGGATGGTAGATTGTCGGGAAATGAGAAATGGCGATATGGTGACCAAGAAATTGAGGTCGTTAATAATTACAAATATCTGGGAGTTATTATGACGCCTCGCCTCAGCTTTGACACCCACATTAAGGAGAAGGTTTCTGCAGCCAAGCTGGCTCTAAACTCTGTATGGATGGGAGTTATTTCAACTAAAATGGTACCTCTCTCTCATAAATATCAGATATTTAATTCGGTATGCAGAGCGATTGCCTGCTACGCGGCACAGATTTGGGGATTCCAGCGGTATGAGGCCCTGGAAAAGTTGTTGAGATTTTTTATCAAGAAGCTCTTTTCTCTTCCATCGATTACCCCTAACTACATGCTATATCTTGAAACGGGTGTTGACTTGCTTGAAGTGTTCACTTTAAGTTTACACTTCAGATATTGTCTGAAGGTACTGGAGTTTCCTGCACACCGGCTTCCCAGGATACTGGCGTTGGAAGTCATCAGGCGCAGAACTTTCTGGTTTGAGAAATGGGTTGTTTTGGCGCAGAAATATAATTGCGAATTGGAATTCTCTGCGAATAATGTAATGTTACTTGAACGTCAATTGTCGGTTCTATTAGATAAAATCAGACTAGCGTCTTTAGATGAGTCTGTGATGCGTGCAGGACAATCTTCACGATTTCTATTCTATAAGAAATTAGACCTGAGTGTAAGGATTTTTTCATTTGATGCGGACTGTCCTTCTAAGCACTTGTCGCTGAACGATTTGCGATGGTTATTTAAAATGAGAGGGGAATTATTATTTTTGAATTTTACACCCTGGGCTGAGCGAGAGATAGAACTCTGTTCACTGTGTAATCGTAGAGCCAAAGAGGACATAGTGCACTTTCTTGCAGAATGTCCTATATTAGTGGAGTTTCGCTTGCTCTACTTAGGTGTGAGGACTCTTTCGCTACAGTCTCTTAGGTGCCTTCTGAATTCACTGAATTGTAAGGGGTTAATCAAATACGTACGCTCTGCATGGTTTTATAGATATGAATTGGTTCAAGAGTTCAATTTTTAGACAGATTAATTGCAACAAAAAGAGTACTATAGCAGTTTGTTTATTTTTATAATGTTTAGTGCATAGCTCGTTCTGCTTCTCAATCTTGTATAATCATATCATTCTTTCCATGTTCTACTCAATTATATTTACATCGAAACCAAGAAAGAAAATAATTTCCTCTATTTTATATTAATTTTCTTAGTTGCCTTTTGTATTTTTACTTTTGATGCTGAAAATTGATCGCATCAACCTCCGGCTGACGGATACTTATCCAAGCCGTATATACTTTCTTTTATTAACAGTTGTATATTTGATTGTTTTTTGTATTTTTGAATAAAGTATATTATTATTATTATTATTATTATTATTCATTAAAATTCCTAATATTTTCTCTTACTATAACCTAAAACTTACGTAGGATTTAAAAACAAAATTGGTCTAGGAAATCGCCGCTATCTAACTTGTATATCCTACTGCAGACACCAATGAAGATTAATGAAGCTAAAGTATCGACCTACTTTTTTTTAGTCGGTATGGGGTGGGTTATGGAAGTGAGAGAGCAGGGGAAAGACTTGAGCGCATAGATGTGGCTTGAACAGCAAAATTGATTGGAAATTATGAAACCAAGAGTATAATTAAATCAACATTGTATAAGCAACCAAATATTATGTTTTGATTATTGCGAAATTTCTGATTGGTAAAGAAGACAGCATTGGTAAATGTTTGATATTTGTTGAAAATTTAATACAAAGACAAGATTTTCGTCAATGTTTTTAACAAAGAAAAGCTTTAGTTTATTACCTGTTTTTCTCCCTATGTAGATTTCTTAATTTAAACAGAAGGTATTATTATTATTCAAAGAAAGAGACGGCCAAATCCTGCGCTATCCAAAGCCTCCATGGGCCCATATTGCTATCCCAAAACAGTAACAACTACCGGGTCTAGAACGAAAATCCGGGCCCGTATCACCCAACTAGGTCTTCTCACAGTCAGAACAAGTCCTGGCTTTCATTGCCAGGTTTTCCATCACCAGCGACTAACTGGTCTGCTTTTTGTAGTCTTTGACTGCTTATTAACCTTTCCCTAATTCTTTAATTGAAAAGCAAGAATGTTTATCATGATTACTATTTCTTCAGGCGCTTCTCGAAGCCTCCTCATCTTAACATTTCTACCTCGATGTCATTCTTCCATAGTTTGCTCGGTCTGCCTCTTCTACTATGTCGAATGGACCATTTTTCAAATTCCATTCTTTTGCCATATCTGTAGCATGTCATTTCCTTTTGTTATTTATTCTTCTCTCACTCCTTTGTCAATCCACATTACCCTCATTTATTCTATCATTCCGAATCTTGTCTTCCTAAGCCATTTTCTCTAAAAGTCCGTTTCTATTTTCTACTATCTTTTTTCGCAGTTTCTTTGTTATCGTCCAGGTTTCCGCCGCATATAACAAAATCTTTTCAATTATCGTATTGAAAATACTTTTCTTATTTTTTTTTATGAATAGTATTTCATTCTAAAGGACCGAATTTAGTATCCTAAATCTCTCTTTGATTGTTTCCACTGTAGTGGAATCGTTTATTGGATGATCTGATCCCACCGTGATACTACAAGAAGTAGTGGAATCGTTTAATGTGATTCCTGAGGTATGTAGTAGATGTCTTGAAGAGGGCGGAAGTTAGTTAGAGATTTTTGGAAGTTAGTGCTCGAATTATTAACACGGAAATTATAAAAATAGACTGTATTTGAACAATAATTTAAACGTAAAAAATGGTAACTATTAACAAGAAATGCTTAGAAATAAATAGAAGATAAATAACTAATAAATTAGAATGATTAAGATAAATGAACTAAGATGCACAACTAAAGTAATAAGTATAAATAAAAACTGTATAGGGACGCGTAAACTGCTGCTCGCATATGAAGACGTACTCAAGTATAATCGTATATTCATCTCCTCTTCCAATGGGGCGAGTTTATATATTAATGTTGGCCACACTAACACCAAGACATCTGTCCTAGTGTGCGACCTTGTGCGACCTTGGTTAGTTTGGTGACCACCGATTTAGGTCAGTGGCCAGCCTTAGCGGTGCTTGCTTTGATGACAGCAGCTGGCTACCGATTTAGGTCAGTGGCCAGCCTTAGCGGTGCTTGCTTTGATGTAGGGGTATTTACCCTTGATTTGTTTGTTTGGCCGCGGCCTGGACTTGAAGTCAGGCAGCTGGTTAGGCCACTAGTTGTAAATTATTCTTTCTTTGTTATCTGTTGTGAATGTTTGACATTGCTATGACTTTGCCATGTCATTACACTACTCTTGATTGTGCCTCTTTTGTCCTGTATCTCCAATTACTAACATGGACCTTAACTGTTTAAAGGAATACATTTGTCTCATTTTCTTTTCATCTCTTACTAAAACCTTGACTAGATTCTGTTTTATCAAAGTATCTTAATTAGCCCCATCTTTCATATTTAGTCTGATTTTAAAAATGATATTTGAAATTTAATAAAATTCTAATTCCTCTTTCTCAGTTAAATAGATAATATTTAAATAATAAACAAACACTTTTTTTTTAAGCCTCTCCTATATTTTTTAGTATAATCAGATTAGTGTTGAACATATTCAGCATGCATAATAAGATAGGCAACGCATTCAAGTAGATAACTACAATTAGAACTTTGATTCAATGCAATATAAATTGAAAGTGTGATTAATTGGGTACTCTTGAGTAAAGGAGATATACTCGTATAATTAGTTTTACTATGGTACGTTCCTACTATTAATATCACTACATTGTCATTAAATCACTGCCAATATCCCCCCACTCCCCCGCAGCTCATTCTAAAGCAGATATTCCATTTAAAACGAAGCTCATCCATGCAGATATTTATAGATATGATAATTAATTTAATCTCTTTTGTATAATATGCAAATTAATTAATTAATATAACCTTTTCTTCTTTTCAAAATATAATAATTTTATAAGATAAATTAATGATTGAGAAGTATAGTTTAGCGGTTAATGTGAAATGATGAACACAAGAGAAAATGAGAAAATGAATGAAATAGTGAAATTTAAAGGATGAATGTAGGGTCAAGTTTGATTTATGAAGTGAGAGATGAGGGCTGTTTAATACCGCCAGGCATCTACCTGATTAATTATATCCACTAACTGGAGAGACTCACCTATCAATTACCAGACCTTTAGGCCACCACCCCTCTAAACCCCTCACTAGCTACATAAACACTATTACGATTATATACCATAATTATAATACATTAAGTATACACACAAATTTACGTTAGATAACAATATTCCACAATACTTAGTTTAAAAAGACTCAAAAAATTTCATCAGTAAATTCTTGAATAAATTTTGGATTTAAAACATTCCGTTGCGAAACATTCACATCAGTTTCTCTCACTGCAGTTTATACTAATTTAATTTTCATATTTTCTTCAATTTTACTATTTTTAATAAATATTTTGCTTGTCTTCAATTTGATATCAATCGGAGAATCTAAATTTAATAAAATGACCCTTTAAGAAAATTCACCCACAACCCAAAAATTTCTTTAAATAGACGTGCTCGGAAAACAATGTTTCCAACAATGTCGTGTGAGTGTTTCACGCCAGATTCCCCCTCCCCTTTTATTTCTTTCATCGCCATCCAGTAACGTGGTGTTAAGTGTCACCTCATTCATCACTGAAAAAAATTCTGTCCATTTTTTTTTCAAACCATCCTATTTTTTTTGCCGAATGATTTATTTAGATAAAATCCCAGATAGACTTCAGAACTCAATGTTTAAAGTTTTATTTACAAAATTAAGGTATCTGGTTCAAAAATTGGAAAACCCAAATCAATGAAAGTAAATGCCAGCAAACCACCTTCACTTCACAGCGGATAACTCTTTACAACTCTATTTTATGAACATATCCTACTTCCAACTGTTGATGTCGTCCGCTATCTTGGGCTGTATATTGACAAAAGTTTAACTTGGAATCCCCCCCCCATACACGACTGAAAAGACAGGAACTCACTACACGATACAGATTTGTTAAAAGACTTCTCGATAACAGATCACGACTTTCATTAAAAAACAAACGACTAATGTATACATCATCTCTTAAACCAATATGGACATACGGACTTGAACTGTGGGGTTCAACCAGGCGTTCAAACCTCCAACGTATCCAATCCCAACAATCCGAAATCCTTAGAACCATAGTTAATGTTCCATGTTCCGTATCAAATGTAACTATCCACAATGCCCCTCAATATCCGTATCCTTAATGATATTATCATCAAAATCCGTTACAAAAAAAAAAAATCCACGAATTTTTATCCTCTCATTGCAACCCTTTCGTTTGTCGGACTCTCATCCCGGACACTCCCTGATAATCCTCCCAGACGTCTGCGGCAAATGTAGCCTCGTGATCTCTTAATAGATGAAAGTAACTAAGCTCGTAAGGAGTGGCACCACTGGGTGACTTCTCCGCTCGTTTATATTTTGAATTTTTTTTATTTTGTTTTATCTATGTTGTTTTGTCTCTTTTTTTTTTTTTTGCTTTCATCAAATTTACTTATGACAATAAATCTGTCGTTGTAAATAAAATAAAAAATTTATATATAAAGGTGTAGATTGAAGGGGAAAAAATGTCACATTTTCACAGCCTATTTTTAAATAAAGTGGTGATATGTAGGGGAAGGCAAACAATTTCTTAGGGAAAAAAAGTCTGCAGCGTTTCTAGTTATTCCGAATACTCTGCTGTATAGCTCTTTCCATAGCTCTCGCACTGCCTTAAAAATTTCATATTTAAATATTTTATAGGTTTTAGAAGGAGAGAAATGAAAGGAGAAAGGATCTTTTGAGAAATTAGCTAGAATGAATGCTAAACACTGTATAATTAAATAGAGACACAAAACTGCCAGGACATTACACGTAAATAGAAATTAGGTAACAAGAAATTTAGACTGAGTAAAAAGAAGTGTAGTAAGTTGGTTGCTGACGCGTTGTATCTGCTATATAAACTGTTCTAAAGGCTTCCTTGTAGGGATAGCGCAGCTTATATATACTGAATCTCACACTCTAGTCTAGCGTAAGTAGCGAGTGAGATTTTTGTATATGTGTGTGTGTGTGTGTGTGTGTGTGTGTGTGTGTGTGTGTCTCTCTGCTTCAGATCGCTCTCTTCGGATCCTATTACATCATCCCCCCCAAGATTTTACACATAAATAGAAATTAGGTAGCGAGAGATTTAGACTGAGTTATGAGAAGGGCAGTAAGTTGGTAGCTGACGCGTTTTAACTGCTGTATAATCTGTTCCAAAGACTCCCTTGTAGGGCTAGCGCAGCTGTATCACGTCTCACATTCTAGTCTGGCCTATGTAGCGAGTGATGCTTTAGATCTGTCTCTTCGCATTCTATTACAAACTGAAAGAAGAATGTCACTTGCTATGTAATTATTAAAAGTACTATTGATCTTGAACTTGGCTAGTGAATCTCTGGTCAAAATATGCCGTTTCACCGACAGTCCTACAGTGAATTCTCATTTATTTAGTTATAGAATTTAACATAAAAGTAGTAAGCTGATTAGTTCCATTTAAATATAGAAATTAAATATCAGACAAACTAAGACTGGATGGAAATAGATAATATAATAAAATATGGCGGTTAGGTGATAAGAAGAAAAAGGACAAAGATTAGAGGGGAAGAGTTAATTATGAGGCAGGTTAGAAGGATTATTGTGAAAGGTTATATAAACTCTTCAAATGTTCTTTAGTAACACAACAACACTCTCTCATCACAGCCAACTATATAAAATGATGGTTTCGACTAGATAGTGGTATTTACTATCACACATAACTACAACCGTCAAATAAACCTTCGTTAAATCATTGTTCTCTCTCTCTCTCTCTATATATATATATATCAGTAACCCAATAAAGTACCAACCAACATGTTCCTATATTTACTAAGCACTCCAATGTAAGTGTGCAGACACTTGAAGCTACACTAAAACTCTATTAACGCACTCCACTACCAAACAATCTCTCACAGTTACCATATATTTGTTGTTCACCATCAAACTATCAAACCATAACAATTCATTTGTTGAAGATGATCCAATGAATATACAACAGTTTTGACTATAATAAATTTTAGAGCGAATGCGAGCCACACATACCATAAATAAACAATTCATACTAAAATTACAATATTATTTTTAAGTTAGGCAATTGATATGCACTATCAGTTCAGAGACATTTAAGTATTAACACTAGAACGGCCAATGTGTCATGTCGACAATTTTTGGGTTATATAAAATGCAATAACTATAATAACAATCTTAAATGCTACAATATGTATAAGAATTATATTAAAAATAAGAAAGAGGAAAATCGTGTACAACTAGAAATTGGAAAAACTGTATTCTTTTTCTTGCTACCAATTTCTTCATCATTAACTAAACGTCCACATAGGATGGAACTCATGGAATACCAGAAGCAATTACTAGAACAAATTAAGATTCTTGGAAGTAAGGTACAAAGGGATTACTTGAGATTAATTAAAGTATTCGAGTTGACTTTGTAAAAGGTTTCAACTCTTTTCTTGCCCCTGGAATTCTAATCCAAGCCGAGACTAGTATACACAGTCAGGTAGGATAGCTACCAAAAGGAACACTTAGAGAAAAAGGTTAGATACAGCTGTGGGTAGGTAACATAGAGGTTTACTTGTTGGGAACAAGTTTAGCTGTAAAGTTACCATCCCAACTTCCCACGTCTGACAAAGTATCCTATCACTAACTAACATTCTCATTGTTGTTACTTTCTTTATCATAAAATATAATGACTTAATTTTATAGCATCAACAGCTAGCTATAATGTTACTGACAACTCTGTCAGGATTTATATTAGCTTAGGAAAAAAATGGAGACATATCAAAAGAGTTTTTAAAGAAAGACATATAACAATGTTTTCGTAAAAAAATCTGGTGTGAAACACTCACACAACTTTCTCTTACTCCAGTAATCAAAATTATAATTGACAAATTTTATAGTTAGTGTACCAAATTTAATGAAATTCGTCGAAAAGTGAAAACACTGTCCAGTAAAACTGTCCGGTTTACTAATTTCCTTGAAACTCGGAATTTGGGTTAGATAATTTCTAGTTATTTTCAATTTGGATGACAGAATTGTATATCATCACTGTGTGATAGCATTTTAAAAAAAAAAAAACATTACCCCCTCCCCAAAAGTCCCCTTAAATGAATTTATCAGGGGAAAAGTTTCAAATAAAAGTTGTAGCTCTTTATATGTATAGTTAACAACGGCTGGTTTAAAGAAAATCGTGGAGCCATTTTCCCGAGAAAATATACCAGAAAAAACTGAAAATTTATTTCAGTAAAAACGCCATTCCGGGTATCTAATTTTTTTTCACAACTCGGAATTCAAAAAATCTTTAATCTAATCCTTTTTAGAGACAGGAATTGTTATATACTGAAACGCAGTTAAGAGAAAACCTAAAACCCCACCCTCCCCAGAGAAGTGCCCTAAATAATTCCGGGAGAAATGTTGCAATAAAAGTTGTAGCTCTTTGTATATGTAGTTGATATAGCAAGTTTAAAGAAAATCTACGGAGCCATTTTTGAGAAAATTGCAAACACGTAAAAAAAAAAACTAGTAAAGTGGTACTTCCGGTTGAGGAATATTGACACATAACGCACCGTCAGATCCCATGGTGATACCTAAACGTAATATCAAGTTTGAACTGTCTACGATTTTTCGTTTTTGAGCTATGCTGTTCACATACATACACACACACAGACTCACACACAGACACACACACACATACACACACAGACCATTTGCTAAAAACCACTTTTTGGACTCAGGGGACCTCAAAACGGATATTTCCGGTGAAAACTCGATATCGAAAATTTGACACGATTACAATACTTCCTCTTACTAGGAGTAAGAGAAAGTAAAAGTATAAAAAATTCTCTATGACAAATATAATAATTAAACTTAAAGTAACATTACTATTTAGAAATTTATAGTTATCATGTTATCGCTTACCGTATAGGCTAAAACATTTATTTATTTAAGGATTTTTACTTTCTCTTACTACTGTAATTCTGTATTTCTCTTTGGCCTTGTTTTTCAACAATGGAATGAAAATTCTGAATTTTTTTCTTTATAGCTCACATTAATTACGTATATAAAACAGTGAATAATATGTTAGAAATAACTTGATTTTTTGCAAATTTTTTATTGCACAATAGATAATATTTATAAAATACGGAGGGAAAATTAGTAAAAGAAATTCTAAACTTGTTTCTTCAAAAAAATAATGAGCTATAAATAATTAACCATTAACAGTGTAGAAAAGAAAATGTGAAATGTGGGTGTATGTTAGGCCAAACAGAAACTTAGAATTATCATCTGGACCACGCCCACATTTCACACTTTCACTTCTATACTGTGATTGGCTAATTATTTATAGCTAATTATTTCTATGAAATATCTAGTTTAGAATTTTTTTACTAATTTTCCTTTCGTAGGTATGTATATATTATTAGTAAATATTGAATGTCCTACTAAATTTCCTTGTTTCAAGAAAATTGTTTGATTGCAAGTGCAAATTTATGGAAAGTGTTTTTGGGCTTCCATTGGGAGGGTTTCATAAACATGGTACAGAGACTATACTTGATGGGATGTAAAAGTAAAAAAGTAAAGTAATGCCTATTTTTTCAGGCGGGCTTAACGTCCAACTACCAAATTAGGTGTCGTGGACGGGGACGCGGAAGCATCTACTTTATTATTATTCGCAAAAGGGGAGGGCAAAACCCTACGCTATCCAAAGCGCCCCAGGGCCCATATAGCTACCCCTAAAGAATAACAACCACTGGGACTAGAATGAAAATCCAGGCCCAGGTTTTAACCATCTAAGTTTCACAACAGACCGAACAAATCGGACCAAAACCTTAGAAAGACACAGCTTAAGATCCTCTACCGACATCCTATTCCGGCCGAAGGTCCCAAACCTAATCTCCTCACAACCCAAACAATCCGTCATCAGATGCATGGGTGTTTCCTCCTCAGTTTCACAAGCTCTACAAAAAGGGTCAGG
>JAAEAF010006714.1:32653-60245 GCA_011037195.1 Triatoma infestans
TAGTGAAGACAACTTGTCTAAGAGATGGGAACTCTCAAAAAAAAAAAAAAATTCCCTGGTCCTCCAGGTTGGGGGTTAATGCGTCGGGCCAGCTGCCCGACCATTTCAAAACTCTATAAATGCTAAAAAAACAAAAAAAAAATGAAAGCTGTGGAGAGCACATCTAAAAGAAGTTTTTGGTTGAGGAGAACTTCAGTATTGAGGAAATCCTTAAAAAAAAAAATCATATAAATAGGTAGTACATCTTTTACTTGACAGACTTTTCTGGGAAAATTTATAATTAAGATGTATTCTGAGAGAGGAGATAACAACGTTAGGTTTTCTTCAAAGTGTTATTTTAATATAACATCTATACGTATAATATTATTAAGAATTTAATGAAGGGCTAAAATACGAGCTTGAAGAAAATCGGTTTATCTGATGTACGACTTTTATATACATTTCGGCTGCGCTTACATAAGTTATATGTGAAATTTATTTCTGTGTAACACCCATTAAACAAAAAATAATAAATTAAAAACAAAATCTGGTGTGAAACACTCACACAACTTTCTCTTACTGCAGTTTACAAAAGTGTAATTAACAAATTTTATAGTTAGTATGCCCAAATTTAATGAAATTCGTAGGGAAGGGATTAGCTCAGTGGTAGCGCGCTGGACTAGCAACGCGGAGATCACTGGTTCAAATCCAGCCGTGCTACCCTTAGATTTACTCTTCCTAGAAGCCTCTACAGCTCACTGTTCGGTGATGGACAGTGTTGTCTGTAATGGGTGAACACTGTCCGGAGGCTGGCAGTGCACTGAGAAGATTTTGAGACGCCTTACATTAAAAAATAAATAAAAATAAGAATAATAAATTAAAAAAAAGAAATGAAATTCGTCGATGTTTTTTATGGAGAATATCGCGAAAACTGAAAAAAAAACTGTCCAGTAAAAGCGCATTTCCGGTTTACTAATTTTCTTGAAACTCGAAATTTTGGCAATCTGTTTATTTCTAATCAATTTTGTTTAGATAGTTAGAATTGTATAATCAACTAAGATTGCACTTTAGTGGAAACGTAACCTCCTTTTAACACGAAAAGTCCCCTTAAATGATTTCACCCGAAGGAATGTTTCAAATAAAAGTTGTAGCATTTTATAAGTGTATTTCAAATAATTAATTTAAAGAAAATCATTGGAGCCATTTTAGAGAAAATAGCAGAAAACTGGAAAATAATTTTCAGTAATAAAGCATTTCCGTCATCTGATTTTATTCAAAGTCAGAATTTCAACAACATATTCAATTTTAATTAATATTATTTAGAGAATAGAATTGTGTAATAAACTGAAATAGCACTTTGGGGAAAACCTAACCCCCCACCTCTACCCCAAAAGTGGCCATAAATGAATTTTCCCGGAGAAATGTTTCGAATAAAAATTGTAGATCTGTGTCTGTGTACTTGTTATATCTAGTTTAAAGAAAATTGTAAAAAAAAATGGGAAAAAAAAAACATTCCTTAAAGTTGTACTTCCGATTGAGGAATTTTACCAGATAATGTATTGTCGGATCCCATAATGATCTCGGAATATCAAGTAAAAACGCATTCCGGTTTACTAATTTTCTTGAAACTCGGAATTTCGGCAATCTATTTATTTCTAATTAATTTTGTTTAGAAGGTAGAATCCTGTAACTAACTGAAATAGCACTTTAGAGGACAAGCTAACCCCCACCTCTTCCCCAAAAGTGCCCTTAAATAAATTTTTGCAGAGAAATTTTCAAATAAAAGTTGTAGATCTTTCTATGTTTAGTTTATATACCAAGTTTGAAAAAAATTGTCGGAGCAATTTTTGAGAAAAACGCAAAACAGTGAAAAAAACAACTTGTAAAGTAGTACTTCCGGTTGAAGAATTTTGACAGATAACGTACTGTCAGATGCCATGGCAATACCTAAACGGAATATCAAGTTTCGTTTGTGTGTGTATGTGAACAGCATAGCTCAAAAACGAAAAACTGTAGAAAGTTGAAACTTGATATTCCGTTTAGGTATCACCATGGCATCTGATAGTATGTTATCTCTCAAAATTCCTCAACCGGAAGTACCACTTTACCAGTTGTTTTTTTTTCCTTTTTTGCGTTTCTCTCAAGTGGCTCGCGACAAGTTTCTTCACACTTTGTAGATCAACTACACCTACAATGGCTACAACTTTTATTTGAAATCATTTCTTTCTCCGGAAAATTAATTTAAGGCAGTTCTTTACCCCCTTTTACATAAATACTTTTTTTCCACTTTTTGAAATTTTCCCTCAAAACTAGTTTTCCGACGATTTTCTTGAAACCTTTCTTACTATAAACTAACATTCCAATTTTACAAGTTTATTTACAACTTTCTCCTGGCCAAATTCATTTAAGGCCCTTGTATGGACGAGGGTTGGGGACTGGATGTTAAGGGTTTCTCTAATGTGTGCTATCAGCGTTGGATTATATAATACAATCGCCAACCCAATTAAATTAAAATACATAGAAGAGAGGGGAAGGGAAGATAGGCGAACGGAGGAGGAGGCAAAGCGACAGGATAAAGTAAAGATCGAGTTTCAAGAAAATTATAAACCGGAAGTGCGCTTTTACTGAACAGTTTTTTCAGTTTTCGACGAATTTCATTAAATTTGGTACACAAACTATAAAATTTGTCATTATAATTTTGAGAACTGGAGTAAGAGAAAGTTGTGTGAGTGTTTCACACCAGATTTTTTTTTTAATTTATTATTTAAAAACACTTTATAACAAGATAAAGATCGATACGTTATATCTTACAACTGCAAAGGATAGAAAAACAAATAGTTGGGCAGAAAATGTTTAAAATCCGGTGGGGGGGATCTATGATATAAAATGAAGAAGAGAAAGAGCCAATCCTGTGTATCTAGGTAGCAGAGGGAAGGATTATATAATATCGCAGGGTGGTAGCAATCTATCTTCAGCAAGATCAGGGTCCAAACGCCTATCCAACTTCGTAAAGCTTTTTCTACTATACTTCTTAACGTTTTACAAGGCAGGGAATGTAATTCTCAAAGGGAGGTTCCCATTTTGTTTTTCTTGCCCACTTACCACTTACAAGCTCTTTTACAAAGTGCTATCGTTCAGGATATCGTATAAAAATTGGTTCTCCCTTCAACAACCAAAAACAAAATAAGAAAAGTGAAAAGAGAAGCAAAATGCTTATATAAAAAAAAAATGTACATTGAAAGTAATGGTGATATTCTACTTCCTCTATCATATAGTGAACCGTTATTAACCTGAACGCAATAAGTGGGGAGGCTATCTGCTTTTTATAGTCCTATGGGAACTGGATTAGTTTCCAAACGTTATGGCACCATTATTGATTTTTTTTTTTTTTTTTTTTTTTAATAAATGGCAATAACTGAGAAAATAGTAGTTATAATATGATATAAGTTTTGAGAATAATGGATCAAGAAGTAGATTTTGACGGTGCCGCTGGCATTAATCTATTTTAATACTGATGAAAATGCTGTTATTTCGATAGATTCAGCATTCCTCCACCTCAATCCTCTCTCCGAACCTGGTTCCAGTTAAATCCTTCCGTGCTCTCAAATCTCACCTTAATGTATTGACTCGGGTTTTAAAATGGGAAATTAAAGTAAACATAGGCAAATGCAAATTTTGTATTGTTTACTTGGAATCGCAAAATTCTCCTGCAATTTATATCAGAGGAACATCTATTCCGCCAGCTGACCCCGTGTGTTATTTTGGACTTTTCTTGGACAACAGACTGATCTGGAACTCTCATACATGGCTCCAAACGCTTCAATGTCAAAATAAGTTTCAGATTTCTCTCTAAATTGCTCGGTAATTACTCAAAATTATCATCCCTAACAAAAGGCTCCATTACATCATCTTACTGAGACCTATGGATTTACAGACTGGAACTGTACGGAACTGAACTCCGCCATATTAGTAAGTGATCGTTCTGCTTATCCAATCCTATTCTGCACACAGATCTCAATATTCCTTTCATCAACACTTGGCAAATACCATTTATAACGGATTCCACAATAAATACTTTAAGCCTAGCGGACTTTAATACTTTAGGCTACTTAACCCACCCTCTTGGAAATCCTCAAGGACGATTAAAGCGCTGTTTGTCCCTTGACCTCTTAAATAACCAGCGGTAATAATCGCTGGATGACTACCACTCAAGTCTTTTCAATTATCACATCTGCCTATTTACTTATTTTAAATTTTTTTCCCTGTTTTAAATTATTTTTCTCCATCATCCTACGAGCCAATCAGTTTACTACCTATCATGGGTAAAATACTTCAACGGCTCCTCTTCAAACGAATTTATCCTCTGTTAGAAGATTTCTTTCCAAATCATCAGTCTGGTTTCCGCAGCTCCCATTCAACAATTCACCAGTGCCACCGCCTTATTAACACCATCTCATCCGCCCTTGAGCAGAAGCAGTATTGCCCTGGTCTCTTCTTGGACAACGCTCAGGCATTTGACCGGGTTTGGCATTCAGGTTTGTTGCGGAAGCTCACGAGAGTCCTTCCCTCTACCTACTATATGATCCTAAAATCATACCTGTCTGATCGTTCCTTCTGGGTTCGTTCTGGCTCCTCCAGATCTTCTATCTTTCCAATCCAGGCTGGTATTCCCCAAGACAGTGTTCTTGCTCCTCTCCTATATATATTTTCTATGCAGCAGATATCCCTTCCCACCCTGAACAATCTTCTATTCCTACGCAAATGACACATGTACGAGGTGTGGCTATTAAATAACCATATTGTAGTATTACTCCAAATCCCGAGCCTGTTTCCGCATCCCATGCACTACAATCCCATATCATCTCTCTACAAGACTGGCTTATCAGGTATAAAGGCCAATCCCGCTAAAAGCAAATGCATATCCTTCACTTTCCGTCGCGCTACTCTCCCGCCTATCCTCCTTCATGGGACCATAATACCGACAGTCGACAAAATCCGATAGTTAGGACTTTATCTAGACAAAAGACTCACTTGGAATCCGCATGCAAAACTTGAACTAAACAGACGTTACAAACTTCTCGAGACTACATGATCGACGCTCTAAACTTTCCCTTGAAAACAAAAGTCTTATCTACAATACTATTATGAAGCCCCTCTGGACATACAAATGCGAGGTCTAGGGTTCGACCAAGCATTCCAACTCCTATCGCATTCAAGCTTTTCAATCCAAAACCCTCAGAAGAATTACCAATGCTCTGTTCTATGTTTCCAACCTAACCCTTCACACTGACCTCAAAATCTCTTTTGTCCATCAGTTAATAAAAGCACGTTACAAAAAATTCCATGTCCTCACATCCAACCATTCTAACCCTTTAGTCCAAAAACTCTCTTCTCTTTCGATCCCACACTACCCTTCCAGGAAAATGAAACGCCACTGGCCGCGCGACCATTTAACTTCTTGTTAGCATTTTTTCGTAATAATTAGGGAGTACATCCACTGGGTGGCATCTCCCAACAAGACTTTCATGGCCTTTTATGTGACTACCATCATATTCACTTATTATACTGTCTGTATAGTTGTGAATTTCTTAATAAAATTAAAAAAATAATTTTTTTTTTACACTTATAAATTTCATAAAAAGTGAAATAACAGTGCAATAAGCATTCCAAGTTATAAAAGAAAACTGTGTGGAGCTTTATCGAGAAAATTAAAAAAAAAACATCAAAATCTGTCAAATATGTTTATAATTTGGCCAGAGAATTCTTTAGAATTCTCAAATATTTCTAATTATTTTTTAATTTAAAACCAAGTTGAAAATAATTAATTTACATTATTTAATTTAGTATTATAAACTAAATTTCCGGAAGTAATAATATAATGTAATTTACATTTCTATTTCTATTAGTGAGTTTAGTAATTCAGGGGTTCTGAGTTAAAAGAACCCTTACCTTAACCTTGCGAAACTCCAAGGTTAGTCATTTTTAAGTAATTCGGCAAGAACTGGAAGCTTTAGTGTCACGAACAGCAATACATCAAGATTTAAATAATTCAGGTAATGTACATGAAGAAAACTTAAAGTCATGGAGGAAAGAATAAGTAATGAGGAAGCGGACACATTTGGATGAACAAATGAAATTGTAGTTATCCCTCCAACAAATGTTCTTAAGCATGAAGAAGGTGGAGCAAAGATACTCCTCTAAAGAGGAGTAACCGGTTAGGCATGCTTCTACAACTACTAGTACTACCACGGTGACAAAGGTAAACTATGGACAGGGTAAGGGAACTGGTAGGTAATAATTTACAAAACCCGGCTGTACTAGAAGAGTTCCACCTTCGTGTTAGTTCGGCCTTAGGGGGGCTAAACTGGAAGCAGAAGAAATGTAGATAGAGGGAATAGTATTTCCCAGTTTATGTGGGTGGTACAAGGACGCTGTTCGACCGCGCGCGCGCGTTTGTGTGTGAGCACAACTTGCTACATTAGTTCTACTTGTCTTTTGATAGGGTCCCAAGTTAATTACTAACTTGAGGTTTTCTAACTAAAAGTCAGCAAGGTTTAGTCTAAACAATGTATTAGTAAGGTTAGGTGAGAATAATATAGCTGTGGAAATGGGTAAACAACCAACATATCCCTGCTACCAAACAGTAACAGGGAAACATCTACAACGGTAGAGCCCAGGCTTTGACAATCTGGCTCTGTATAAACCCCAATGTTAGAGCTATATACCAGAATTCTGCTTACAATTTCAACAATAGAATCTTTGCTCCGGAAAAGCTAAATCAGTGTAACAGTACAATAAGACTTAATTAAGTTTACAATGTATCCCGTCTTTATATTAACGCGGAGCTATCTCCATCTCTATTATGAAAAAGGATCGTCTCGGCATTCTTTTTCACCCTTCTTAGATGTTTGTTCAACATTAAATTATATTTCTCTTTTAATAACTCTGAGAAGATGAAAACTTCCTCGAATACAGTAAGATCTTAGTTTTTAAAATGTGAGCAATTTATCTGAGTTTTTGTTTTTTTTAAGATATATCTTAACTTTTTTTTAATTCTAGAAGTTGGTAGTTTATTATTGAATTAAAAACATACCTTATTTTGTTTTAAAAAGATCAATTTATTTAGAGAATACACATTCAATTTAATAATTTAAAAGCTAAATGTATCTATTCTTCAAACAGACATTTCGGTAACATCCTTATTTTAACGTTATCTTGTACTCGTATATATTAGCTAGCTCCCTTAAAGAGCTATGGAAAAGCATATTTAAACCCGGCAATTTCTGGCTTCAGTCATTCTTAAATTAACATCTAAAGAGTCTACAATTAACTAATCAAACAATCTGAAATCAACATTCAAGAAGAGTAAAATCAATTCTCAAGAAGGGAACAGCTAGTCTGGGAACAAGCTTCTAGAGTTTCATTTAGCTTACTAACTATTATCGTGGAGCTCCAATTTTCAAAGTTGCTTAGTTTTCACTAAACATTGTGCCCAAAGACGTTTTACAGGCCAAAGAATTCTCATTGAGTTAGCTAACCGAATGAAAAAATGAAAATAGCCAAGAAGAGTTCTAACTACCTATACCGTTCATCAAGCTAGCAATCTAACATAGCTACCAATCTACATCACCACAAATAACCCTTGTCGACCATTTTACGTTCTCTATATACTCTTTCTAATAATTTACAAAACCCGGTTGTACTAGAAGAGTTCCACCTTCGTGTTAGTTCGGCCTTAAGGGCGTAATACGTAAAATACACGTTTTACGTATTTTTCAAAGCCAAAAGACCATTTTGCATTGTTGTGGCTCGTATATATGCAAGTCTCAAAGAGCTTGGCGATCTGGTAATTGTGTTACATCTCTTACCGAAGAGTTAAGAAGCTATGTCTAAATTTCCTGGCTGAAGAAACATATCTAAGGGCCCCAAGGAATTGATATCCAATGGTTGCAATTTGTGTTTACAATATGGTGGGAAGCATACAATTACGAAACCGTTTTTTGGAGCCAGAACAGTAACCTTCAATTCATAACATGAGTTGCATGGCTATATATAACAATAACTTTTTACATCACATTGATAATCTATTTATACAATGAATGGTGTATTGATGCTGAATCGTTTATATCCCACCGTGCTATGATTACAAAATATCTTGTATGTAAGGAAACAAAGTGGGCAATCATGTGACTAAACACATATCTATTAAGCAACAGTATCTCTTGGTGAATGGACCACAGTTTTCCAGACTGAGGTTTATGCTATTCTGTGTTGTATCTTGGATGAGAGGGTACGTAACACTAACTTAAAAGGTGTTTGTATCTGCTCGGTCAGCCAAGCTGCGCTGAGTTCATGTGTCTTCACTTCCAGGATGGTGTTAGAATGTTCTAAAAGACTGGAAGAGCTTCTGTGAAGGATGTCCTTCTAGTCTGGGTGCCAGATCACATGGGAATTTTTGGGAATGAGGAGGTGGATAGGTTTGTCAAATTAGGCGCCTCTCTTCCTTTCATTGGTCCCGAACCTGCTGTTGGCGTGTCTTCTGGCACATGTCTGTCAGGCTTCCAGACATGGACAGCTTCACAGCATTCATCCTTATGGATAAGCTCAGTTGGTTTTCGGCAGTCCAAATGCTCATCGGGGTTCCGGACAAGGCCATTAGTGAGACGTTGCTGTGTTTTTCACGGAGCGCTCTCAGGCATCTGATTGGATCTCTTACTGGACATTGTGGTTTAAGGAGACATCTCTACATAATGGGGCTATGCCGGATCCATTTTGTAGAGTCTGTGAGGCAGAGGAGGAAACACCCATCCATCTTATGACAGATTGCCTGGGTTGTGAGGAAATTAGGTTCAGGACCTTTGGTCGGAACTGGATGTCTGTGGAAGAGCTTAGGCTATTTCCCTTAAGGGGTGAATCTTAGGTGGTTTAGACCGGGGTCTGGATATTTGTTCTAGACCCGTTTGTTGTTGTTTTTCTTTTGATCTAGCTATTATTATACTCATTAGTTATGAAGTTGAAATCAGAACTTCTCAGTTTTTTATGTGGACACAAAAACTACAAAAAACAGTTAAGTGCAAAGAAAGAGAGTGACTAAGCTCCGGAAAGAAATTTAAGCATACACGTTTTTTCCCGCTACCCGGTTCTATCCCAAGTCCCCTATATGTAATATAGTAAGCAAAAATTATGTTATGAATATAATAACATGTGCACATAAGAGAGACATTTTTCAGAGAGAATGTCCCTTAAAATTTACGTAGCACTCTATTAATGGTTTAGTAAGTCTCGTGGCCACTGACTTATTAGTCAACGGGGAGGATTACCTGGAATGTAAACGGTAGGACGAGAGGATTAGAATGAAAAACGAGAGATTCATGGAATTATCTTATAAGGAAAGATATGATTTCTTTGGTGAGGGAGGATTTTTAGATCGTATAATGTTAGATTGAGCTACGTTTTATGGAGCTTGAATAATTTTGTGGAGCATTTATGATTGGTCAGATCAAAGAATCTTTCTTTTTGAGTTGATTTGTTTGGTTGAGTCTCAGACTTCAACTGGTCGTAAAATTGTATTTAATAAGAGTTTTGTCTAAGAACAAGCCTGTATCGAGTGTACTATCGAATCAGTTTCGGAAGATGGATTCAACATAAGTTTTTGTCCCAGTAAAAGCCTAAGTATTTCACAGTACTTCAGTTTGGTAAAGAGTAAAGGTTACATTGGTGCTGTTAATTTTATTAATTTTGATTTTCCACCTTTTGCACCATATTTCTACTTCATTTCAATGATTGTGGAAGAAAGAAAGCAGAGTCATCTACAAATGTAGTTGTAGTTTTTATAGAAACTTGCGGGTACAGCCCTCACGAAGAATGTGCGTGATCCGACAATGTAATAATCATTCAAAAAATTCAACTCTCAAAATCCAGACGATTAGAGAAAAACTTAGAGAAATATAAAGTCTTGAAGTAAATTATTCAAATCTGCTGACCTAATTCCCTGACTCTCTGAAACAAAAACTTCATTCTGAAGGTCAACCAAGAAAATATTGCGGATTTGTGTGTTCTTATTTGAAATAAAAGAAAATGAATTTGTATATATATTTTTTTACCCTGCATTGTATAAAGTTAGAGAATATTGCAAGCATATCTGTTTCTATTCATTATATATAATATTCTAGTATTCAAAGAGGCTTGGTATTCTGGGTAAAATGACCCTTTACTTTAGGTTGAGGGTTTACTGTAAAGCTTCTTTACATCAGTGACGTCATTCTTTTTAATATGCCTTCTACAAAATAGACATCTTACCCAACATTACTGGATAGCATTTGGAGGTTCCCTCTTAGCTTGGCCAGGTAAAAGAGTAAGGAGGCCTTTATTCATAAAAGGGATCTCTCATCCTGCCGCCCCCTGCACACACTTACACACAAACACACTCATTCGCTGTATGCTCTTACAAAACATTGGTGTTCCTGTGTGTGCGTGCATATTACAGAGAAACAGCTGAAGAGTGTGTATATAAACCAGATAGGCTAGTGAATAAGTAAGATGCTACTTGCCGGTATAGTATAGTGTAAGTCAGCCACTCGCCATCATGTCCGCTTCCACCCCGCCTATACGGTTAGTACTAGTAAGTACATAGTACATGGAAGTAGCTGTAAGGGGACTTTGTAAGATAATATCTGCACAGCGACCTCATTACAACCTTACTAAACTGTGTAGACGATACACACCGCACAAAAACTCTTGTTCCAACTCTTAAAGGTAAACTTGGTTTTCTTACACTGAAACTCCTTCTAAGTAAGTATTTCTTAGTCAAGCTAAAGCTTACTGATAAGACGGTCTTAAGTCCTCTAGCTAAGTGCCTTGCTGACACTTTTCTTTAGCCAAATCCACTTTCTTTATCTATTAACCTTCGTTTTGACCAAGCTTTTAGCTAAATTGGTATTTTCAAAATGAATTTTTATATTATATCTTATAATTTATTAAATATAACAAATATATATTATTATTATTCTCACTTTTTCTTACTATTATCGTGTCAAATTTCGGAAATTGAGGTTTCACGGGAAATAAATGAAATTAATTTTAGGAAATTGATCTGTTGTGAGTGTATGCGTGCATAACTCAACCATCGTATATAACGCTGCAACTTGCCATTTAGTTTAGGTGCTACAAAGGGTTGTCGGCAAGCTATATTTAAAATCGGTACCAAAAATTTGACCAAATGTACTACTTTATTGAATAAATTTGTCAATTTTCTCGAAAAAGGCTCCAACAATTATGTTTAAACTTGATTTCATCAATTAATCATAAGAAATGCTACAAAAAGAGTTAATAAGTTTGTCGGGAAAATACTTACGGGTATTCTAAGGGTAACGTTGACTTTCCTCTAAAGTACCATTTCAATATTTTATACGATTCTATCGTCTATATAATATTAATAATATAAGATCATATAGAATTACGCAAAATTCCAAGCTTGATGGAAATCGAATTTGTCGGAGGCACGATTTTTTTTATTATATTTCGGTTACACATACATATATTTTCAGTTATATATGAAATTCTAACTTGGTAATACTTTTAAACATAAATAATAAATTAAAACAATGTAAATTGCCGTAAGAGAAAGTCATGTGAGTGTTATAACCGATTGTTGTATTTATTATTTAAAACATTTTTTCTAATAATGTGCTCAAAAAAAGCAATATATATGTTTTATATATATATTATATAAATAATATTAAAAAATGTAAAAAAAGAGCAAAGTAATGCCGATTTTTTAAGGCAGGCTGCCAACTACCAAATTAGGTGTCCATGGACGGGGGCGGAAGCACCTAACTTCATTATTAACATTTTTTGAACGAATATAAAAATTTAGTAGTTTATACGCGGGACTCGATCTGGGGAACTCCCACTTACAAGTCCATGCTCATAACCACTACACCATTATCATGGTGGTAATATAAGAAAGTAATATAAGTGTTTACCACCAAATTTTTGAAATATTTTGTTTTTACCTACACATATAATCATATAGATACTATTCGCTAAATACTTATTTATTTGACAAGAAAATAATAAAGTACCAATTTTACTCACTCGTATTCAGTTTTCACTCTACGCTCGTTTCGGCAAACCTGAACGAGAATTGCAAAAGAACCTTACTCTTGCACTCAATATTATATTGTTTCTTTGAACAGGCAAAGTTACTTAATAAAGAGAAGAAAATCTAAAGTGAAACATTCAAATAACCTTCTCTTACTGTTATTCATTAAATACACTGTATATAAAATGATGTCCTAATATAAATATAGAAATGTAAAGGGGGCAAGTACCAATCTAGGCAAATAGTAGAAGAGATTACATTGTGGAAGATTACATTGTAGTAACTTTGAAACAACCGCATATAGCATCTGAAATCTAGCACCACAAATTCTGCCAAACTCCTTAAAAAAATCAATATTTTTCGAAAAATATTACATATTAAAGTTCTATTTGTGAAGTGGTTTAAAGGAAGTCATTACAGCTGTTGTTCGGTATTTAATGCAAATTCAAATTTACCGCCAACGGCGTACAATCATAATTTTATTTTAGAGTGGGGTATTGTACTACTTTGATAATCATTTATTAATTTATTAGGCTGTGTCCTAAGAGTAGTGACGAGGGGAACTCTGTTTTTTCTCCTCTCTAAGTCAGTCGCTATGTAACTCTAGAACCAACAAGTTGTAATGCAGCACACTTAGTAGTCATTCTGCCTATACAAATCATGCCAGTTAGGTTGCCCTTAATTGTGAAAACCCAAGTTTGTTACTCTGGTTTTCCTGGGTAGTGTTAATAAACTAGTCGTTTTTTCAAGTAAGCAGTCCCGGTTCTCTCCTGGCCTGCTAGAGCTCATTGTGAAATAATATGGTTGTTACTTCCGGTAGGCAAATTTTATTTTGGAGGGGATTAATGTAATATCTGGATAATAATTTACTAATTTATTTTATTTATTTATTTTATTTATTTATTAACAAGCTTATAGGTCCTAATTTACTAATTATTAGACTTTGTCCTAAGAGTCCAGAGTGGATAACCTATGCATTTTTCTCCTCTCTCAGTCAGTCGCCATTTTAAGCTCGAAGGACTAAGTTGTTAGGCAACACTTCCTTGAGTAAAACGCAGTGTAATACTTATAAAATTCATGCCAATTCGGTTAACCTTAATTGTGATAACCCATGTTTGTTACTTCTGGTTTTCCTGGGTAGTGTTAATAAACTGGTCCTTTTGTCCACTTAGCTGCTCGGTTCTATCGGGCCTGCATAGGAGTATTGTGAAATCATATGGTTGTTACTTCCGGTTGGATCCCTGCCGTGCAGCTTCTGGAAGCCCGTTTAATTATTATCTACAATCATCAGCCAAGCAGCAGTGCATGGATCAAGACAAGGTACAGGCACTTAAGATTTATTTCCTTATTCCTATTTCTCCTCTCCCCTTGTCCCCAATATGGGCTAAGAACTATGGGTCTTCCAGGCTTGGTAACTAGGATTCTGCGTTTTAAGGTAAGCGCTATTCCTTTGGCTGTTGAAAGTGATAAATAATATTTGCTACCCATTTTTAAATTTAATTTATATATTCATTGTTGCCCATATAACTATAAAATTTTAATCCCATTTGCTCAATCCATTATATTATATTATATGCAGTCCACTCAATATATTCACGCTTCAGATTTTTATTTTTGCTGTTTTTTTATTAATCAGAGCCCACCCGAAATATCTCACATCAATTTATGTTATTAATTATCTTTCCTGTATTTACTGTACAGAGCCTACCAGAGGTTGAGGTTATACGGTTTAAAGAGGAGCTCTTTTATTTTTTATTTTCTGTAATTTATTAAACAGCCGTTTTTCTATAAAATTCGTAAAACCCTCAAGAACCTTTTCTGTGTAGTCGCATTTCCAGTTATTAACCAGTTTTCTTCAAATTTGGAATTCTATCCAATGGTTCTACTAAGGTTATATACTGTTCTGAAGTCGTACTTTGGAGAAAACATTGACGCTAACTCTTCCCCACAACCACGAAAGAAAAATCCTTTTTCTTACGAAAAATATTTCATATAAAAGTAATAAACATTTATTTGTATAGATAAATTACGTATACAAAGTTTAAAGCTTAAATCGATGAAGTGGTTAAATAAAGTTACACTTCTGGTTGATGGATTTTGCCAAAAACTTTCGTGTCAAATGCGGTGTTAGTACCGGAATACCAAGTTTGAATAACTTTAAACGGAAGTTAAGTGAATAGATGTAGTGACTTCCTTTAATCAATTATAGGATGAAGAAAATTTCAGTCGTCAGAATTTTAACTTTAAGTTTTTTATTTCTGCGATCGATTTCGTTTCAAATTCGAAACAATCATCTGGCAGTGCTTCTGCGATATTATTATACACAGACATGAAGTTAACTAAAAATAGGCAATAAACTAATTAAAAATAAAAAATTGGGCAATAGAAATGAAAATCTATTTGAAGAGAAAAACATCTCTTTTTCCTACAAGTAAAATGGATATAATAATGTAATTAATACGAATTATTATAACCTGGACTGTTTTTAACCTAAAACCATAAACTATTGCAATCATATTGTCCTCTATTGTATATTTATATAACTTATAATACTAATATAATAATATTCTATGTAATTAAATAATAAATTCGCATTTTCTTCTTAAGGCGGATATAAGTTTTAAATTAAAATTTATCTTCACTTTATAATTTTAGTGTAGTATCGTTCATTGGTCATAAAGTTCATTAATATATTGAAGAAAATAGATGTTGTTTGAAAGTTCATTGTCTGATTTAAAAGGTTTTCTTTGTCTTAAAATGTCATGGTTTTAAGTTCATAATGATACGTATTCCAAGTCAGTCCAGTTTCTGTTCTTTGTCTGTAAAATGTAGAAATTCTGAGTTTTTATCCATTTTAAAAAACGTGACTTTCATAATTATTTTTTTCTTCCAGGAGTTCCAATTTTCCGTGGGTTTCCTTGACCTAAATATCTTGAATTGCCTTTCTCCATGCCTCTCTATTCTTTGACAAATTTTCCTGAAGACCATGGCCCATCAGCCTCTCCTCTATTCCATCTTGCCAACATCTACGAAGTCTTCTTCGGCCCCTTCATCCCTCAATTTGCCAATCGTAGACGCCTTTTGGTAATCTTTCCTGTGACATTCTTTTCACGTGTCCGAGAACCATAAGAGTCTTTTTTTTTCTATCTCTTACAATATATTCTTTTTTACTTCCATCATTTTCCTAATCTGGGAGTCCCTTATTCTTTCCATTCTGGAAGTTCTTGCTACCCGTCTCCAGAAGTCCATTTCTGTTGCCAGCAGTTTTTTTTTGTAAACTTTTCTTTATGGTCCATGTCTTTGACCCATAAGTCATTATGCTGAGTACAATCGCTTTAAAAATATTCTCTTTTGTTTTCGGCAGGATGTTCCTTCCTGCTCAGACAGAATTTAGCATAGGGATTGACCTTTTTCCCTTCGCATATTCTTTTCTTAATTTCTTGGTCACTGGATCCATTTATGCCTACTGAGGAGTCGAGATATTTAAAATTCTGAACAATTTTTTAGCTTTTTCCCTGAACTCCTCTCGATCTCCTCTATTCTGACAGACAGATGTTCTGTTTTTTATGGGGTTTATTTCAAGTCCACATTGATCATAATCCTCTTTTAGCTTTCTAAGCATATAATTACCGTCCTCTATATCTTGAGCTATTATGACCTCAACATCGGCAAATAAAAGGTTATGTATGTAAAGATCCTCCCCATTTTACAACATTTTCTTCTCCAGTTCTGGAGGTACATCTCTAAGCATATCTTAAAAAGGGTTGGCGACATACTACATACACCCTTGCAAGAGTACTTTAGATGTTTGAAGCTAATTTGATAGGTGATTTCCTACCTTTACTTGGCAGGTGTTTCCGTCGTACATCTCCCGGATGATCCTAATGAGGGGGGATCCTCAATTTTTGCTTGCTGCAGTGCCTTCCACAGACCCTTTCCGTGGGACACTGTCATATGCTTTTTTTCAGATCTATAAAGAACATTTTTACATCTTTTGAGACTGTTTCATGTTTTTTCTAGAAGTCATAATTATTTCTCAATAAATAATGGTCTATTTTGCTGGAAGTGATGAGGTGTCTCTTTATCATTGTACTAATTTTGATCTAATATTTAATTTTATTACTATCTCTTACTCCTAATAAGATGAAGTATTATAATCGTGTCAAATTTTCGATATGGAGTTTTCACCGGAAATATCCGTTTTGAGATCCCCTGAGTCCAAAAAAGTGGTCCTCAACCAGATTTTAGCAAATGGTTTGAGTGTGTGTGTGTCTGTGTGTATGTGTGTGTGTGTGTGTATGTATGTATGTGAACAGCATAGCTCAAAAACGAAAAACCGTAGAAAGTTGAAACTTGATATTCCGTTTAAGTATCACCATGAGATCTGACAGTACGTTATCCGTCAACGTTTCTCAACCGGAAGTACCACTTTACTAATTTTTTTTTTTTACGTATTTGCGATTTTCTCAAAAATGGCTCCGACGATTTTCTTAAAACTCCAAACATCAACCACACATACAACGAGCTACAACTTTTATTTGAAACATTTCTCCGGAAAAATGCACTGAAGGGCACTTATAAGGGAGGGGTGGGGTTAGGTTTCCATCTAAAGTGCTATTTCAGGTAATTTGACAATTCTATCATCTAAATAATGTTAATTAATTAAATATGTTGCTGAAATTCCGAGTTTGAAAAATCGGATAACCGGAAGTGCGTTTACTTTACCACTTTATAAAATGATTTATTCTGTTTTTCGCAATTTTTCTCAAAAATAATTCCGACGATTTTTCATGTATAAACTAAACATGCAAAGATCTACAACTTTTATTTAAAACATTTCTCTGGGAAAATCATTTAAGAACACTCTTAGGGAAGGGGTGGGGTTATGTTTTTCTCTAAAGTGCTATCAAAGTTGATTATACAATTCTATCATCCAAACAAAATTAATTAGAAATAAATAGTTGGCCAAAATTCCGATTTTAAGAAATTTAGTAAACCGGAAGTGCGCTTTTACTGAACAGTTTTTGACGAATTTCGTTAAATTTGATACACAAACTATGAAATTGTCAATTATAATTTTGAGAACAGGAGTAAGAGAAAGTTGTGTGAGTGTTAAAATAAAAATCATTAATTTAAGAATTTCTTCTTCAGATTCTTATTGACTGCAATTTCATCCACACATAAACATGATTCAGTAGTATGTTGGCAACATGTAAGTTTTTTTTTATTCTCTAGAGATTAAAACTACATCGTTAGCCACTGATTCTAGTTGAATAATTGTCGCATTAATAAGCGGTTGTAGAAAAAAACAATTTAAGTAAAAAAGGAAAGACCCTTCTATAAAACTGCAAAAGTTAATGTAGTCAATCATAATAATTGACAAAATATCCATTTTATTTTATTATAATTTTTGTTTTAATTAAAGGGTGCAATTTTAATTAATTTTTCAAGCTTCTAATTAAATGTAGGACAAGAGCAATAGGAAAATCTATAGATGTAGTTCAAAACGGATAAAATACAATACTGAGAGTTAAATGGAACAAAATCATGTTTAGATTTTTGATCCATTGACAAGTATACCATTTTCCTTCTCTACCTAAACACTAAAACAAACTCTATGAGCCTTTTAAAGGCCACCAACCAATCAGGTAAATCCTTAATCAAATTTATTAACTTCTATTACTTTCATACTGAAAGTACTGTTTTGAAAATTCAATGGTATTTTAGTAATTTAATTAAAAAATATATGTGAACTGAATTTAGAACAAGTCAAATTTCTGTTTGACTAACGTTACACGTGTAAAGGAGGTTAAAGTTGATGATTAGTAAGTGTGTATAGATGTAATATGATTGTCCGAAAGTCTTTGTATTTGTGTGTGTGTGTTTTGTGTGTAGTAAAAAGGAAACACTGTCTAGATGGAAGGTAAACTAGCTGTCCCTAGGGACATACTAAGCCTATTCTGTTGACCCTTCCATAAACCAAGCACTGTAACTCCTTTCAGTCTAAATACTGTCCACCGGTCCACAACTTAATTATAAATACACACACTTCTATCTACATATATACGAACTACAAGTTCCTAGTTTATAGTACTCACCATTCTGCTCATAGTTCTCTATACTATACAACCGGGTCAGACACTAAATATGTTGTCCTAATATAAACATGCATAAATAAAATAACGCATGTGTACCTAACCTAAACCTTTAACGTTTAAGGAAATTAAATTAATTAAAATCGTTGAACCCTTTAGGCTTATTCCTAAGCTTAAACTGCTGCCAATTTCAACATTTTAATCCAAAATTAGGGAATCAATTAAGAGGTTTTTGCCTTATATTGTTGTTAAAAATTATAATATATATGAAATCAAACAAACAAATAGTAGCAAAAATTCTATATATATAATATAAAATATAAAATTCTATATACGAAAATATAGATACCATGTGGCATCGAAAAATAATTAAGCAACAATTGTCGACTTTCCGATGTCAGATTCTTAACTATAACATGTACACAACAGTATCGTATAATACTGGTATAATACACTGAGATGACCCTTTAGAGGAAAACCCAACGATAGAGGATGTCCAATAAAACATTATATACAATTAGTTGATATAATAAGTTTAAAAAAAAAATTCTTTGAAGACATTTTCGATAAAAACGCAAATATTGAAAAATATTTTTAGTAAAGTCTTGGTATTTGCTGATTGATCGATTTTGACTAAAACCTTATTGTCGCCCCTTTTTATAACCCCCTTTTACAACGCCCTTAACGCAATTAAAAACAATTATAATTGATAAATATTCTTCATACTTGCAACTTTTACTCAATGTATGGTTGCCCTTAATGTAGATATATGGGGGTGGTGGTGGTAATGGAGGTAATGCCAATTCCCAGGACAAAAAGAAGGTAGTAGGTACTTGAATGTGATTACATTTGTCTGCAGAATAAAACGCTTATATCACACCAGATTTTTTTTTTTTTTTTTTAATTTAAGGCGCGTCAACATCTATGGTCACTGGCGCCCGGAGCCTTCTCCATGCACAGCCGGCCTCCGGACAGTGTTCTCACGTTACAGACAACAACTGTCTATCACCAGACAGTGAGCTATGCAGAGGCTCGTAGAAGAAAAATCTAAGGATAGCACCGGTTTTACTCGGAACCCGGGTCCTCTGCGTGGGAGTCCATTGCGTTTACCACTGAGCCTTTCTCTACACGTTTTAAATAAGATTTCATTGAAATTCGTTGGGGGGGGGGGCATTTGACTGGATTTTTGGGGTGTTCGTTTTCGTGAGTTTCTTGAAAACTTTGTAAACTATCTACACACACATAGATACCTACAACTTTTATTTTTTATCATTTTCTCGGGAAAGCAGATGTTTTGTTGGGTAGTTCTGAGGGAACAATAACGTTTAGTAGCACTTCAATATAATATAATATATGGTTTTACCTACATAATAAATTAATACACATTGTTAGCATTGATAGTGTAATAGTAGGGAGTAGAAATTATACGAAATCAGACGGTAGCGGCTAAACTAACGATTTTACTGACGTACTTTTACTAAAGTAACTCTACTCATGCACGCACAGCCCGTTGGAGTGGGAAGTGCTGTAAGAGAGTAGAGACAGAAAGATGCGAAACTCGTGTACCAGTCTATGTGAGCAATTGTCAAAAACAAACAAAACTGAAGCAGTTTGGGCCCTAGATTCTGCTAGCTAGTAAGGTGGCCCTGGCATCACCGGTGAGTTTTGTGTAGGTGGTGGACTGATCAGCATCCAGTATGAAGAGACTATTACAAACACTTCCGGTTTCTTATGTGTCATAAAGATAAAGTCATTTCTTTTCTAAATTGAATGAATTATTTAGTTATTTTATTAGAGAATTATTTTGATTTATTTTTATGTTATCTTGCCGAAGAAGGTTATTTCTTGTGTTCGCATTTCCTTAATAATATTATCAAATTGTAGCAATTGTTGGCCGTTAGAAATGATCAGATGTATCTCTTAGTTGGCTGATCGGCCAGGGGGTATCATAAGAAAAACACTACAAAATTTTTTAAGTGTTTTTATTAATTATCCCGACGTTTCGACAAACATTGTTTGTCTTCTTCAGGGGCTATCTTTGGAAAATTTGTATGCTCTATTAATTACTACATGTTCAATTATTTCTGTGGTCTATCCCGAAACGTCGGGATATTAATAAAAACACTTAAAAATTTTGTAGTGTTTTTCTTATGATACCTTCTGGCCGATCAGCCAACTAAGAGATACATCTGCTTAATAATATTAATTTTGTAATTAATTATACTTAGAAGTATAATTAATTATACTTAGTGTATTACAGAGTGAATATGAGTGTGAATGTAAGTAACTGGGGGGGGCTGGGTATTAGTGTATTTTAATGTTATTTAATATTAATGTAATTTGTTAATATAATGTTAGCTGCACTAGACGTTTACTTCTGTTCTGTAAAAATATAGACTTTGGCCAATTCATATCTGCTTAAAAATTATTGACTTCTCTCCCTAAAGGTTACAATAGAATTTCAATTTTGAAGAAAATCGATTAACCGAAAAGTGCTTTTTTTTTTTTTGGTGGGAATTATATCGAAAAATGTTATCGAACATTTCCTCTATACATGGAATGCTCACTGCTCAGATAAAAAACTTATCACTTTTATTTGTAACATTCCCCCCCCAGGCAAATGGATTTTCGGGGGATGGCGTGGGGGTCAGTCAGGTTTAAATTTAAATTTCTTTGTTATTTAAAGTTTTGTTGCTTTTGGATGTTGAAAAAGTCAGCTCACGTTTTCACACAATTGACATATCTATCGCCTTTTATTTTATGACAAGCAATTAAGACCAACTAAACGTTATTAGATAGAAATTTTAAATAAGCCTGTTAATTAAATAGAACTAATTGAAGTTGCACACCAGATATTTAAAACAAGTTTCGTTCAAATATATTTTTCTCTTGTGTCATTTTTTTTTTTAGAATTTCGTTACGTATTACAAGGAAGAATCTGTTAGTGAATGCACACAGTCTATTGTCTTACATGGATTTTTATTACAGAAATAAAATGAAGAAAACAATAATTATCTAATAAAAGATTAATAGATAATTATTCCCATGAGTGTCGTTTAAATGAAATAATTATTATTATAAATAAAAGTCAACCTGGTGAAAGGATTATTTAATAAAATTAAAAAAAAAAAAAAATTAATATTAAAGGTGCTTTAATTTAACATATGGATAAATAAATAGTTTGTTTATATAATGGAAAATTTTTATTTATATATATTATAAATTAAGTTATATAATTTTTAATATCAAGTTTATTTTAATCAAAGTGTTTAAATTTAGAGATCAATCAACATGCAGCAAAGTTTGTTGGAAGAAATGGCGGTATAATATTATGTTTTTTTTTATATTGTTTTAAAGATAAGATAAATATAAATGATAAAAAATAAAGATCCAAATCTAGATTTATGTCGAAAACTTATGCTAAGAAAAAAAAAACACAAAGAAAATAAAGAACTTAAAAAGTTCTGCTTCTCTGTAGATTGTTGCGAACGTCAGAAACGCTTTGATCATTATTATCAAAGACATAATAATACTTTTATTTTCCATTAAAAGACAATCACAGAAATTGAAAAGTAGGAAAGGCTGGGGCTTGTTGTTACAGTGTAATTTTGAAAAAAAAAAATCGGCTGAGTGCAGCACTTCCTAAGTGGTCAAAGTTGAAAGATATGCGAGTGCTGTTTGTTGTAACCAGTTTCCGCCAAGATTCTGTTACGAATAACGAATAACGGCATTGTGTGACTTTCTTCGAAATATCATAGTGCAAGCCATATTTTATTGCTGAAACCGAAAGCTGTGATCTGAAAACTACTAAAGGTAAGGCTTTCATACTTATGCTATTAATTCATTCATGTTTAACAATAATTTCAATATAAAAAAAAATTTGTTGACCGTTGATGAATTAAGTTATGAAGAATTTTGGTGAGGATTGTATATTCTAAATTCTTATTCCACATTTTCACGATTGTCTATATGTTAGTTCAATATTATTTTTTTACTTAAAAAAAAAAATTTGTTTTTCTTTGTTTTTGTTATTATTATTCCCATTTTATAGTAAATGAATGCATTGTGGTTCCTCATTGTATTGTTTTTTTTTTAGATTAAAGCCTTGATAAAGACAGCAAACTCTGTCGAAACGTCGGCTTAATTGAATGTTTTATTTTGACAGATCCTCACCAAATTTCTTTATAACTTAATTTCAATCCAATATGGTTGCGCTACTATTTTTTGACTTATGTGTTTACGGATTAATTAATGAAATAGCGTCAGTGGGATTAGTTGTTACACTTGATTGAAGGCATGTTGTTACAGTGTAACAACTTGCCCCATTGCATATTTTTAAAGTGGTACAGAACAAATAACATGTATTATTTTCTTTTAGGAGAAATGAGGGAATATTTGAGAAAAACAGAGAGGGGGAATGGGAACAGATAGACCATTGCCAGTTATGGATGCTGGAAGTGACCCTGAAAACCCTCGAGTTGAAGTTCCAATAGACGATACACCTGATGAAGCAATAAAAGTAGTTCAGAAGGAGCTATACCCTCATGAGTATAGCAGTTCTATCAACATGTGGAATAATTGCGAGTCCCCAACTGGCAGTTCGATCTACATCGAGTGGAATTCACGTGGGTCCCCCATATCCTGTGGCAAGTGAAAGGAAGAAGACAACAAAGCGGAGAAAAGTAACATCGTCTGTGTTGACCAGCAGCCCAATGATGGCCATGTTGGAGGCAGACGATCTTAAAAGAAATGAGGCCAAAAGTAAGAAAAATGGGAAAGTTGGCAATTCTAACAAAAAGAAAATTTGTGTCACCAAAGCTGCGAACAAGAATCAAAAAAATAATCTGCCATTAAGTGTCAAGTTCCCGCGAAGAAGATGAGGAGTGGCTATGCCTGAAATGTCTAAAACCATGGTCGCAAGCAAAAGCGGGAGAAAATTGGGTTGAATCTTGAATGCATGCTGTGCAAAAGATGGGCCCATTCAAAATGTGTTAAAAATGACCCTAGATATATTGGACACAATTGAAACTCGGATTTACAGAAGGGAAGTAACAGTGAATAGAAGAGAATGAATGTTCAAGCATTTAAGTTTGTAAATAATCCATGTTTAGATCATAATCAAGCTGCTATTATTATTAAAATAAAGATCTGATAATTTGTTTATTGAACATATTTCAGTTTTATTTCTTAAAATAAATATCCAAACATACATTTTATACATTGTAACAACTTACCCTCCGCATGTAACATCAAGCCCCACCCTTCCCTGCAAGTAATTGACGGCACGAAAAAACCGCCTGCCATCGTTCTGAAAAAATAATCGTTTTTTTTCTTTCGATTTTAAGTAATACAAAAGTAACGTGTACTTCGAGACATTTTCCGTGGTAGCCCTGCTTCATTTTGTGGTCATCGACCGGTTTCGGGTGTTCACCCATCTTCAGGATACGTTTTTCAACACAGACTTGCACAGAGCAAATTCAGTTCAGCAACACAGAAACCGGTCGATGACCACAAAATGAAGCACGCTACCACGGAAAATATCTCTGTTGCTTTCCAGCTCTGCGGAACTAACCACCACAACTAATGTGTTTACTTGTATTATTGCGATAAATGCTGTCAGATAATCAAATAATTTTACATGTTTTAATCCTTCCAGACTGTTAGAAAAAAATGAATACTCAAATATACCACTTATCTATTCATTCCGCAATAAATAAAATTATCAGTCACAATTTTTTTCTACATCACCAATTATTCCATAAAACTCAGCTTAAACATATTATTTTATATTTTTCCCCGAGCAGAGTAAAATATTTAGAATTTATAATTTAACGTACTTTATATCACTCGTAGAGTTTTAATCTAATAAAAAACAGGCCTTGTCGCCATTGTTCCGGTCCACATTTTGACGTGGGCTGCACTGGAGAGATGATGTGTATTGGTAGCTTGTAGTAGCTGGTTGTGTAGCACGAGCGATTTTGTATAAAGGGCTTGTAAGTATGTAAGTTTAAAAGAGAATGAAGTATAAGAATAATTAAGAACACACTGGTAGACTAAATTAAATATATTCTCTAAGAGAAATTAAGTTACTTTGAATATCACAATGCTTATAATAATTTCTTATAACGTAATACTGGTATAGCTCTGATGTTTCCACCTTGATTTCTAGCACAAGTATGTCCCGAAAGAATGTTTCTCTTTTGTCTGTTTAGTGCCTCCCCTGTAAGAAGAAGGGGACAGTACTTTTGGCATAAGGTTAATTAATTTTTTCCAGTAACTGTTTTCTTATACCTGCGTGTACCTTTTTGCAAGGGAATTGTCACTATCTTGATATTTCTTAATTTAATATATTTTAATATGTTTTGCATCCATCACAACATATTCTCCACCACTATCGTATCTGATATATTTTTAAATTTTTTTAAGGCTATATTACTTTCCTAAGTCCTATGTCATCGTACGCTTTTCTGGACATATGGACTTTAATAGTCCGCAATTTAGCTACTCGACAACCAACAAGCTTTTAAGGATTAGTTCAGTGGTAGCGCGCAAGGAATCTCACGCGGAAGTGTTGGGTTTGAATTCAGGAGTACTATTTTACATTTTCTCTTCCTTGGAAGGCGCAATAGATTGCAATGAATAAGATACTTTTCCATTAAGGAAGAAGATACTTCACTTTTCTCAGTTCCATAAAAAAAACATGTGTATAACGGTTAAAATCGTCAGTAATATCTCTTTCCACTGACTGGTATTGAGATGATTGGTACATCTGAATATATAATTACGAAGTATGTCATAGTTTTCTGTAGGTTTCCAAGTCCTTGATGTCTAAAACTTGCATGCCATTTCATAATTTTATTCATTACTTTTGTAGAAAAAGCAATTATATATTTATTTATTACTGTTATGTTAATGTATGTGCATGATATTACCGTCTCAATTCCCTTGAATATCATTGAAATTCTTTACTCATTCATTTGCCATATTGGAAGCAAATTTCCAGTCAGTTCCGGTACCTTTCCTCTTCCACAAGTTTCGCTAATGGTCATGCTCCTCCAGTTTCTTCACAGTTTGCTGAAATTATTTTGAACTTGTATTCCGTTATTCTATTAAATGGAATTCCGTAATTCTATGGAATGGTAATAGATGGCAGAGAAAGGAAGGTTTCATATTTAGAGTTTATGCAAGAGTTTAAAATTATCTTTTAATCAAATCTGTGGGATTTGCTGTATTTTTTTTATTTGTGCACACTCATTTCTATCATTCATTGCTGTTTCCAAATTAGCATAAATATATATAGCTTTTAAAATTTTTCGTTTATTTAGATTTTTTCATAATCCAACACTTTTAGTATTATCACAATTTAGATCATGCTTGGTTAATTTATAATGGAATGAGAGAGCTGTGTTGGTAGAAGAAGTTTGTTTTAATGTGCTTTTGTGAAGCGTTTATCTGAGTTTCTAAAATAAATTTAGTATGCCCCAAATATTTAATATTGTATGAGCATGATATTGAGTATATCAGTTCCTTTCTTTTGAAAATGGGTATACTGTCTTTATGTCTTGGTAACTAGTTAGCTATTTTATTTTCTTGTTTTATAGGCAAACTTTATTTCACTTAAATCATATTTTCGATACGCATGCATGATTTTATTGGTAAGTTTATCCATGTAAGTTATTGAAAAGAAATTGGTTTGAAAGTTAATATTAGTAGTTGTGTTTATTTATTATCCTAGAAGTAGAGTTGGCTGCGCTATTAGATATAGATTTATTTAAATTTTTCTGAATGATTTCATTGGCAGGGCTGTTGTTATCTTTGTTTCTATTTGTTGTTGTTTGGGACTATTAGATGTGATGGATACAGTTTGATCAGCATTATTTGCTTTTTTTGTGTTTATTATATTTTCCGTTTGTTTATGTTTGTCTTGTTAAGCATTGTCTGGTAAGAATTTTGAATATTTAGTTTTTAGTTTCATTAAGATATCTATTATCTGTTAATTTAATTCCCCTTTTTTTGGTATTTTAGTGTTTTCTTTGCCCAGGCAGAGCAATGTTTTCTCGTGAGCTGTACAGAGTCTCCTAGGAAGAGAAAATATGAAAGCTGTACTCATTAATCAGAACCCAACACTTTCGCGTGGGATTCTTGCGCGCTACCACTGAAGTGATCCTTTAAACTTGTTGCTTGTCCGATTGATGCCCATATGTCCAAAAAAGAAGCGTACGATGATGTAGGACTCACAAAAGTAATAGGCCTTTGGTACTGGATTTTGATGGCAGCAAGTCTTGTCTAGCACAAAAAAACATATGACAATCTGTCCAATTTTACGGCATATAAGGCGTAACACATCACTTTACGCCTTCTAGGGGAGTTCAAGATCCGCCTATTGCAACCCCTAGAAGATCTGGAAGGAGAAGTAGGGGAAGTTTTCTACAAGAATATATAAGGGCTAGCTAAACTAAACATCCCGAGTCTGACATTCAGTCTTGTTCACACAGTCTTCAAAAAAAAAAAAAAAAAAAAATTAACATACACTGATATTCTGCCAGTTCAGTCAGTTATTTTTTAATCACGTTACCACTCTCTCTTTCTATAGATATAAATTTATATCAATGTTCAGTCAGTGTACATTTCTCTTCTACATTTTTCTCTACCCAACCTTCTAAAATTCCATTCGCTACTAAAATTCCATTCAAGAGTTAACTGGAAAAGAAGAGAATGCGACATGCCATTATTGCCAAGAATATAAAATGTTTTTCTCCAAAAAATAAAAATTCGAGCCTATGATGAATTTAGCAATGAATAAAAAAATTTAAAAAAAAAATGAAAACATACAATTTACCTTCGATACTAAAAAAATAAGAATTGTTTCCTTTCAGGGCAAGTTTAAATTAAAAATTTGTTTGAAAAACAGAATTTTTTTTTTATACAGTAAAAATTTTTAATTAATAAAGAGCAGTTGGAAAAGGGGACATCCGACTTCCAACAATGGTGCGTAGAAGGACAAATTATGGACGAGCCTACATGGGGACGTGGACTAAATGAGAAGGATGTCCTGGACAGAGCGGAATGGAAAAGAAATGATAAAGGATTTTTAATTATTTAGTACAATTCGGATGGGAATTATTCTCAACATTGAAGAGATGAAAAAAAGATATTTAATAATAAGTGTAATTTGTTAAAAAGAGTTTTGTATATCAGGATGAAGAAGTAAGATTTATTAAGGAGATTTAGCCTTTGCAAACGTCACTTCTATCCTTTTACAATCCAGGGCGTCCTTCTTCTTTTTACAATAAACTGACGCCTATCCTTTAACCATAACAGGGTTACGTCGCACCGTTATCCCCCTCCCACCATTCTATCCTTCCTTCCATTTACCGTCCTCTCTTTTTCTCGCTCTAAAATTATACAAATATAA
>JAAEAF010006715.1:0-57138 GCA_011037195.1 Triatoma infestans
TGGGCAAATTGGGAAGAATTTGAACGAAATTTCGGCAATACATTTTTCCCTTTCGATTATCAAGATCGACGGAAAAGAGAAATAGATTGTCGAAGCCATGGCGTTCAAGAAGATATTTCTATATTTATCACAAGTCTTCGTTCACTGATGAATCGTTTGACAAAACCACTCTCTTTAGCAAAACAATTAGAAAAGATTAATAAAAATTTGTTGCCTAAATATCAATTTCACATTCGTTTTTAAGTCACTTCTGTTGCCGATCTCCTTCACAAAGTGCAGGAGTTCGAACAACTTGAGGAAAGGTCTAAAACCTTTCGCCCTCTGCATCCTAAAGAAAAGTCTCTTTGTTCCGATACCGCATACAAAGAACATGAGTCACCCAAGAAGGCTTTAAATAAAACCAAAATAAAAAACACTCCTCCTCCATATTTTCTGTAGAGGCAAAACCATCCAGAAATGTCCCCTAGTCCATAAAAGCCTGGTGCCCAACTACCTAAAGATCTGGAACCCAGTAAAGTTTCGAAATAACCGGAAAACGGGTGTAACATTTACTTTCCGAATCGATACCGGTCAAAATCAATCGAGAGGAAATACGATTTTTGTAACATTTTTTTTTTAGCTTTTTCGCTTTTTTCTCAGCTTCAACGATTTTCTTTGCAAACTGCGTTTGCATAAATCATATATAAAATACTGATCATATTTATTGCAATTATTTGTCTGGAAAATTGATTTTTGGCGATTTTCCAAGGGAAGAGAGACGTCAAGCTTTTTTCCCGCTACAATGCGCTCCTTGCCATACTCTTAGGAGGAACATAGTGCAACTAAACTTTTTGTAAAAATTCCGACTTGAAATTTTCATCAGAATTGAAGTAGGAAAAAGTCACACATACGCAAAAGCCTTTTGTTAAAGATATAATATGTGGTCCTGTATTTCCCGATGAAAACTCTATTTGGAAAGGGTGATACAATTGCATTACAATTAGAGAAAGTAAAATTAAGTATAAAGAACAGCCAAATAACAAACCAATTAACGTAAAAAAAAAAACTTAAAGCTAAAGAAAATTCAGGATAAAGAGAAACTGCAAAAAAATAAGCAGAAAGAAAACACGATGGAAATAAGAAAATTTACGACAAAATATTTCTAAGGAACAGAATGAATGTCGGGCGGAACTACAAGGGTCCTAAAGAAGGAATTAAGCCTGAGAGTGATAGCGTGAGAGGAGAAGGGCTGTACGAAAATATATATGAAAGAAGGTGGAGTAGCAATTAGAGTTTGGAAGATGTACTTTGTCATGCTGGAGTCCAGCATCCAGACAGATGAAAACCATGGCAACTACATTTTACTCACAAGTTGGGGTAATTTGTAGAAAAAAAAATAGAAGTTTTGTATCTATTCAGCGTGTAATACTATTACTTTCTTTTATTCCTTAGAAATGGGGTACTAAAAGTGAACTATATTCCATTTAAAGAATATGAACGCAAATTGTGTTCACATTTAAATCACATTGATGTAGAGAAATTGCATCATTTTCTGGTCGTCGTATGACCTATATATTGACAGAATACAGAAGCAAATATTTTAATAAGAAAACTGTATCCACATAGGAAATGTTAAAGTTTTGAAATTGGAAAAATTAGACTTCATTGATCAGTTATTGCAAATCTGCTCATTACTTCCTATCACTTCTAGTAACAGGAAGTATGGCGATCGTGTAAATTTTTAATATCGAGTTTTCACCGCATTTACACGTTGTGAGGGTCCCCTGAGTTGAAAAGTGGTTTTTAGAAATGGTCTCCCACTCACATTGTGTGAGTGTGTATGTTTCTTTAAAAATAACATCGTGCTCCATTCATCTGAGTACTACATGAATTCCTGTATCTGATAAGTATATTCAATATGTTAGTCTTCGAGGAAGGAAGTGACAGAAGCAGGAATGTTAACGAGTCTGTTAGCAGTACTTTATTATTGTTGACTACTAGATGAAAAAGCGGTCTTAATTTACATGTTTCATCATTTAGTGAATATCAGATAATTTTTTTTTCTTCTTGAAGCGTAATAATTAAGGAATTTCATAATTTCTTTAATTGAGGAAGAATCCAATGCGCTTCCTCGGTTGCACGCGAGCAGTTATTCATGATTTTTTATTTATTTAGTATTATTATCTCTAGTGCTATTTATTTATTTTTCACATCCACGACCAATTTTACAAAAACACACACACAAGTACTCAGACATCCATACGCACACAAAAAGCATTAATTTATTGTTGTGGTTGGTTCCGCAGAGCTGGAAAGCATCAGAGATATTTTCCGTGATAGCCTGCTTCTTTTTGTGGTCATCGACCGGTTTCAGGCGTTTCCCATCTTCAGGATGCGTTTGTCAATCAGTGTGATAAAACAGACTTGCAAAGAGCCAAATTTAGTTTATACACTGGAGTGTATAAACTAAATTTGCTCTGGGCAAATCTATGTCATCACACTGTTTGACAAACGCATCCTGAAGATGGGTGAACGGCCGAAACCAGTTGATGTCTACAAAAAGAAGCAAGCTTTCACGGAAAATATCTCTGATTATAATTTATCCAAATTACACAAACGAATATAAAATCTAATTTTCTAGAAATATGAAGATCTCGACAATGAATCGTACAAGTCGAGAAAAGAATTGAGACTGTTGTTAAAGTAGATTTTGTAGGAGGCCAGCGCACGCCCTGAGTGACTAGATGCTGCAGTAGTATCTACCTGCAGGAAGCATTGTGTGTGTGTGTGTGTGTGACGAGAGTGTATGGATTCCTCAAAAAAAAAAAAATTATTTTATTAATTGATATGAAATTGAAGAGACTGGCAAACATTTAGTAAAAATTATAAGTTTGAAGAGACTGAGTCAGTTAGAGCGGTGTGTAAACTGCGGTAAGAGAAAGTCGTGTGTGAGTCGTGAAAGAGAGTCATGTAAAAATTTAATTATTACAATAGTTTCTAAACCATTCCCTAGAATATTCGTAGAATTAATGAGTTTATTTAATGTGCAGATTTATTTTGAGATAAGTGCACTATTCATTGACGGTTAAAATAATCAAGCTTTATAAACTCTTTAGTTATTTCATTTTGTTACAAAGTTTATTTGTTCTGCTTGTACTTAGTATAAATAATATCTTATTACTATTGTAGGATATATTTTACATTAAAATTTGGTGAATTGTAAAATATACAAACAGTGAATTGTCAACTAGAAGTATTAAAGTGCAGTGAAGGAAACTCGTTTCCTTTCCAATTTTCACTAGGTGTTAGTAATGGAAAACTATCAATAAATCTTGAACTACAAAAAACAGTGAAAAAGAAAACAAAAAGTGGCCAAGTAGAAACAAATTGAAGCGATAACTCTGCAAATAGAAGTAATTGAATGGCCCAGTAGCTCACTCTGCAGCTCGAACGCAACACCACTCGCTGCCTCACCTGGTCGCCCATCCCGCTCTCAGCGCCACTGCCACACCAATCTGCAGGATGTACTTTTCTTTTATCTATCCTCTACCATTTACTACTGCAGGTAAGTTGTATTCCTTAGCTCTGTTCAAAGTAATTGGATTTTTTCCTGAGCCTACAGAAACAAAATATCTTTTTATTTTTCTTAGCTCACGCTCCAAAATGTACAGTTTTACAAATTAACGCTCAGTGGTGCTAAGATTAGAAATTATATATATGTAATTCTATGTTAAGGGTCCTGGTTTTTAAGAAACTTCAAAAGGTTTAAATAGTCCAATAACTGAAAGTTTATTAAAAATATACAAAATGTAATTAAAATGACAATTTATTATAAATCAAACATGAATGAAAAATAAGATATAAACCTGAATAAACTGAATTTAAGTCTCTTGTTTACCAGACTCTAACCAACTTCAACCTGCAACCTTCCCCTAGCCAGTAATCGACAAACAATAATCGAACTGTAGTTACATCCCCCCTTTTTGGAACATTTATTTTTATGAAATGAAAATAAAGTAAGAATTATAACATCTAGACATTATGCAACAAACAAACAAAAAAAAATAAATTTTTACTTAACTTTAGCAAGTAGCAACTTATTTTTATGAACAATATTTGACAAAACCTTTCTTTTATTTGAATCTAATTTGTATATTAGTGGTGAAATTTTTTTTATAATTTTAAATAGTCCACTCCGAACTTCATCCAATTTTTGTCTATTTAATTTATTGCCCATTTCCACAAAAACTTCATCTCCCATATTCAATTCTTCATTCTTCTTATTCCGATCAATTCGTTGCTTGTTTTTCTGAAAATATTTAACCGAGTTTTCAAAAGCCCTTTTTCTATCTTCCTGTAAGTCTTTCACACAAAAGATGGATGTAATAGACCATCTTCCAATTCTTGTTTCAAGATTGCTCCTAATCCTTCACCACTTGCATCTGTATATATGTAAATCTTTTTTTTTGGATTAAATATGGCCAAAACTGGTGGGGAACACATGTAAATTTCTATTATGTCAAAGAACTGTTGACTCTCTTCAGTCCATTGAAATTCTACATCTTTTTTAAGTAAATCAAATAAGGGTCTAAGTTTGTTGGAACAATCTTCAATAAATTTGTGATAAAAATTAATTTTACCTAAAAATTGTCTCACATTTTTCTTTTTTGTTGGAACCGGGAAATTTTTTATTGCCTGCAAATTATCTGTTAATGGTATAATCCTATTTTTTTCTATTATGTGGCCAAGATATTTGATTGATTTCTTTGCAAATTTACATTTGGTTAATTTTAATTTAAATTTTTCTTTCCTTACCGCTTTGAAAAATGCTTTTAAATGCTTCATATGCTCTTCAAACGAGTGTGAAAAAATTAATATATCATCAATGAAATTCATGGTAAATGCACTCAATCCGTTTCTTCTTATAATATTTGTTAGAATTCTCTGAAAATGGCAGGGGAATTTTTGAAACCAAAGGGGAGAACATTAAATTGGTAATGACCCGTTTCAGTGACAAAAGCCAACTTCTCTCTATCTTCTATTTCAACTGGTATCGCCCAGAATGCAGAGTTTGCATCCAATACACTAAAGTATGAGCAATCATAACACTTCACCAACATGTCTTCAATACGTGGGAACGGTTGAGCTTCTGGAATCACTATTTTATTCAGCTGTCGAAAATCAACACATAATCTAGTTTTACCTTCACCTTTTTTATATGCCAGTGTAACAGGCGCAGCAAAAGGCGAACTTGACTCTGACACCAAGCCTACGTTCAAAAGTTCTGAAACTTGCTTCTCTATCTCTAGTCGATCGGGTAATGAACATCTGTACGGTCTTTGAGACATGTATTTGTCAACCGTTAGTTTTATACGTGCAGTACCAGCATCTACGGCCCCAACATCATATTTGTTGACTGCAAAACAATCTATATTATCTTCTACTAATTTATTTATTTCGTTCCTTTCTTTTGAATTGAAGTGATAATTCTCATCTTTACATACATCAACAAAACTATTAATAAATTCACTCTTGTCTACCTTAACCAATTTATAGTTTTCTTTAGGTGCCTTATTAAAACCATATTTTGGAATATTGCCATTTTTTTCTTTCTCAATTCCTCTTAAGCCTTTTTCGTTTTTTCTTCTCTGCAAAATATTCAAATTTTCGTCTTGGATGAGCTTAAATTTTCGTATAGCATCCAGTCCTAGTAAAATTTTATATCTAAATGTATTATTATCGATAACATAAAATTCTATATCATCTTCTATATCTCCTATTTTCAACCTCACCTTTGCCCTTCCAGCACCAATCGTACTACCAGATAAAGAATTCAGGACATCTGAACTTTTTGTTAAAAACTTAATGCTTAATTTATCTATTATATCTTTATGTATTAAGGAGACAGTTGAACCATTATCATATAAAGCTTCAAAAATTTTATCTTTTACATTCACAAAATTTTTTATCAATTTCACTGGTGTACTCTTGGCCGCACTTGATAGTCATTGCTCAGCGTTATTAACATTCATTATTTGATAAATCTCATCTTCATTACCAACTACTTCATTAGCATTTACTCTTTTTTCATTTTTCATCAAATCTCTATTTCTACATACTGTTACTGGGTGAAACCTATTGGGGTAATTTAAGCTTTCACATATAGAACAAGGTGTCTTTATATATTTCGTATTCGGAATTACCTGTTTCTTGTTATGCTTGGTCTCTACATCATCCGTTGTTTTCACATTTTGTCTAAACCTTGGTCTGACTGGCGCTTGAGGGATGTCAAGATTTGCGACTTCTTCAAACAATGTTATAGCTGTTCTCTTTAATTTACTCTGTACGTATGAAGGCAGTCCTATAACCATTAAATTTATTAAGCTAGTCTGAGTCATATCTTTTTCTATGTCTAATAATAATCTTTGTTTTGTTAATAAATACTCAACCAAACTTCCATTTAAATAACGAAATTGAACTGCATACCTAACAGACGCCCAGTTCCTGGTGCCAAAGACTGCTTTAAACGAGTGCTGTACGCCATTCCAGTCGCTTATTCCTTTTTTGATAACAGACAAATACCAATCTACAGCTGTATCTGATAAAAACATACGCAACACCTCTAATTTGTCATTACTAGTTAAGTTAAAACGATCGCATTCAATGTTGAATTTTTCGAGCCAACTAACGGCGTCACCTTTCCCATTGAATTTTTCTAAGTTAAATTTTTTTTGCGCATCACTCACTTTAAAACTTTTGCTTACATTTAATTGTTGTTGCAAGTCGTTAATCATTGATAATAAACTTATTCTTTCATCTTTCGTTGCTTCCGACATTGATGCTGAACCGTGATCTACATTAGAGGTTATTTCTTCGTCCAAATAAATTGACATAAACACAGTTTCCTTCCTTATCTAGATAGATGGGTTTTAATGTGGCATCTAAAGTGATAGCAATATTCCTGAAACCCTTTTCTTTCTTTAATGAACTGATACTATTTCTTATAATACTGTTAGTAAATAAACTCACATGGTGTTCTTCAGGTTGCAATTCGGTTAGAAAAATGAAATTGATGTTGTCTTCAAACTTCCTTATACTTCTGACTCTCTTTTCTCCATTTAGATTTACAATATGAAATTTTACCTTCATTTTGCAAAAATTCAGTTTATGTAATTCTATGTTAAGGGTCCTGGTTTTTAAGAAACTTCAACAGGTTTAAATAGTCCAATAACTGAAAGTTTATTAAAAATATACAAAATATAATTAAAATGACAATTTATTATAAATCAAACATGAATGAAAAATAAGATATAAACCTGAATAAACTGAATTTAAGTCTCTTGTTTACCAGACTCTAACCAACTTCAACCTGCAACCTTCCCCTAGCCAGGAATCGACAAACAATAATCGAACCGTAGTTACATGTATAATATATCAATAAATAAAAATAAATATATATTTACAAAACTAAATTGAAAGTGGAATATATCCGTCACCATGAAGTAAAATCGTGATCCAGACCACATATAGACGTCCTTACCACCAAGCCTATACTGCAGCATTTTCATCTCAATTCCCAGGATCTCGTAGCATTTCTCAACTTGTAATTGCCAAATTTTCTTGAAATATGTAATTTTGTCCCTTCCATATTTAGTTGAAGTTAACAATAAAAAAGTTGGTATGAAAAACACTTCACTTTCCGGGTTGAGAACGCGCCAGTAGTTTGGTAAAAAATCGACGCTTCTAGCAAACCAGTGACACGGTCTCAACCCGGAATCTGCAAGTGTTTTACATGAAACTGGCCGCGCAAACCTAAAATGTCGAGTTAGGTATGTTGGTTTTCACACATAACAGGTAGTTGAATTAACGTTTATCATATTTAAATATATATGGAGTCACTATTTCAGAGGCCTTTTCCTAGAGACTTAAAAAAAAAAGCGTTCAGAAAGTTATTTTTGTCGGCCCGACAAATTTGTAGTAAGCCACGGTAGAACAAGAAAATCAATCATACAAATCACAGCACAATATTCATAGAACGTCAAAAATATCTAATTCCAAAGATATCGCCTTCGCATTCGCACTTTGTGTTAGTTAGGTTATGTTATGTTAAATTTATCTTTTGTGTTTTACTTACTTTGGTTGTTGTGCATTTTTTTATAGCATTTTAGTTATCATAATACTGATAATTGTGAAAGTGAATATAAAACAATAAATATGCAGTAAGTACAGCATCTTAAGTGATCGTACGACCACGTTTGAAGCCCACGTTGGCAGTTGAAAATGAAGGAGCAGACTCCTCCAATGTAGCGTCTAATTCCGTTATCTCTAGATAATTTACCACGCCTCGCACTTTGATTTTTTGCATACTTGGAAAACAGCAAAGCTTGATAAGTTTAAAAAGTCGCAGATTAAAATACTTTTGTCAAATTTTTAGGTTACATAAAGAAGATGGCCGAAGAACCATTTTTGAGAAAATTCGAAAAATCGTAAAATTCCCAGTTCCCAGATTGTAACCGAAATCTTCGTCTCAGATGTGGTACTAAACCAATATCTAGTTTGAGGTTGACGCGCACACACAGAACACTCGCTAAAACCTTTTTTGTTTCGGACTTGAGAGACCCATTTTATTTTCAGTGAAAAATCAATTCAGAAAATTTTACAATTTTCTCTTGTGGAAGTTCTGAGAGCAAGTGAAAAACTATTTCTCACTAATACAAGTTTGTTTTTAAAATTTACCAAATAAACAGCTTGCCTCCCTCCAAGCTCAATTAAACAAAGTTCACCCACGGCCATTGTGTACAGCCAATTTGTCCACGGCCATCTTTATACTGTTCAGTTTCCATATTTTTGTGTCCCCATGAAACGTAATTGGTGAACATTGTATTTGAAAGTGGACTACAACCACCAGATAGCACCAATGTGACCGCAACACTATAGTTCTTCTTTTTGTAACCGACACTCTAAATTGCTTCCAATCTATTGAACATAAATTCCAAATACCCTTTTTAATTAAATAGTATTTCCCCGGCTTTTGTTTCATTTTCCTTCTTCTCTTTTTCCATTCTTTCGTTTTTTAAATTTATGATTTTTAACATTAATATGTATTAATGTTATTTAGGTGGTAAAAGCATATATTGAAGTGGTGCCTTAGAGGAAACCCAAAGGAATGCCCAAAAACCCTCCAAAAAATAAATTTTCCAGGAAAATGTTTCTAACAATGTATATAGACAGGGTACCAAATTGGGTTTGGCTGTTTCAGCCAAAAAAAATCACGAAAATCTAAGAAGAGCATTGAGTAAATGCTTCAAGTTGATGGCTTTTGCCCGAAATCTTCGGGTCTGATGTTCTTACATACACACACACACAGACGCGTGTCTGCCAGACGTGTACATACAGATGTTTCGCTATACATTTTTTTCGTATTCAGGGGACCCTAAACTTGTATTTCTGGTGAAAACTCACTTTCGAAAATCCGGCACGACCGCAATACTTGCTCTCACTAGGAGTAAGGTGAAAATTGCACAAATACAAGTAATGAGTTTATCTGTGACCCAGTTTTTCTTCTTAAATAACTTTACAATAGGCAGCACCTTATTTACTTAAACAGGTTGTACCTTAAACATGTACCTTAAACGGGTCTGCCAACTGAGCACGAAAACAATACTGCAATAATTGTCTCCTAACAGTAGTGTAACCAACAGCAGCCCGGGGCTGTTCAACTCAGTTAGGTAACCCGCATAAATAAACATTAGCCTCAGAAAGGACAAATAGAGGGCACAAATAAAAGAAACCATACCATTACCTACCTCTAACTTCTTTCATTTTTTTTAAATGAATGAAAATAATTAACAGCCCTGGTAGTCTCGTTAGGACTACCAGTCTTGTCTATTTAATTCCACTTTTGTTCTTCTTTTTTTATATTCTAGGGACTAGAATTACCCTGAGATAATACGAAACAAGTCTTTTGTAAAACATACCCAAAAATGATTATGTAGTGGTACTATGTAAGCATGAATTTCATGTAATAGGTGAACCATGTTTTGAAAAATGAAATATAATTTAACGCGTACATAATGTTCCCCAGTGCAAGTTTGGGTGAACTACCCTTGTAACGTCATTCGATTCATCACAATCAGCTGTTCCTTCTCACTACTCCATCTACATTCTACACAATGGATAATATAAATATAAATAATCTCTAATGATCTGCTGTCAGTTTCCCTCTTTTATATTTATCACAAAGTAATAATCTGTTTATTACATTAGATTAGTTTTTCATAATAATTTATCTAAATGAAGAAAATAATAAAACCTGTTGTAAAATACTCAATACTTTTCTTATTCATACCTTGCACTCATCTATTGGGGGGGGAGGGGGGGAGTAATTTTTCTCTAAAACAGCGCAACGATGTTCTTGAAGTTTGGAATACTAACCACATATATAAAAATATCTTTTTATTTTTAGGAGGTTCTAGATCGTCTTTGACTTTCGTCTCTGACTTAAATTCCGCAGACATATCACACTTTTCTTCTAGGATATTTCTATAAAATCTTAATTATAACAAGTTGAAATCCCTATATTCCAGAAATTCCCTGTCTTTCTATAAAGTATACATAAATTATGAAACAAGGGTAAAACTAATATCTGTGGTTGCTATAAATAAGGTCATTTCACATCCTATTTATCCAGGCGCTTCAGCTTACAACAATATTGGACTTCCATTCCAGTATTTATGTAAACCTTTACGTACCATATATATATATTCAGAAATATATGTACACAGGGACATAATTTACATATGACATTAGGATATAATAACATAAAATGTAAACATAAACTAGTCCGCCATGTAATAAGGAGAAATCAGTGGCCTCTGTAAGGAAGGTCAGACCTCCCTCTCGATATCCTCAATACATAATACATGACGTCTCTTGTTTGAATATTGGAAATTTAGAAAACACAAATTATTAATAAAATGGAAATCACAATTTTCGTCTGTCAGTTCCGGTACTCTTTATTAGTTTTACATAGGAAAAATTTCTTCATTATATTGAGCAATAGGTAGTAGTAGCGATCGTGTCCAGTTCGATCCAATTTTCAAGTTCAATACCAATATCAAGTTCTTACCGCATATACATGTTTTGAGGGCCGAAAAAGTGGTTTTTAGAAAATGGTCTGTGTGCACGCGTGCGTGAGTGTACGTGCGTGTAAGTAAACCGGAAATTGATCTCTTTGCTGAATGGTTTTTTCTCTTTTTTGCGATTTTCTCAAAAATCGCTCAAACGATTTTCTTTAAACTTGGCATACCAGTTACTTATATTAAGAGCTACAATTTTTATTTGAAATTTCACTGGGAAAATGCATTTAAGGCAGCTTTTGGGGTGGGGTTATGTTTACTTATAAATGCTATTTCAGTTTAATATACACTTCTGCCATCTAGATAATATTAATTAGAAGTATTAATTAAAAATATGATGTCACAATTCCGATTTTGAAGCAAATTGTTTCACCGAAAGTTGCTCCAGTTTTCTGTGATTTTCCCCATAAAAACACGGACGGTTTTCAACACTAGTAACAATTATAAGGGTAAAGAAAATTTGCCGTTTCCCAGACAGTCGTGTGAGAGTTGCACACCAGATTTATTTTCCAATATTTCATATACTTTCACTTTCTCTTATAGAAAATATTGCGACCATAGAAAGTGTTGACATTGAGTTTTTAACGAAATACATATTTCAAGGTTCTTGAGGATGAAATTTTTTTTTCATTTATATGTAGAGGAGGCAAAGTTTAGAGAACAAATGAGCAGAAATGTTGGGGACAAAAATCATCGACCGGAAGTGCAACAATACCCAATGAGTTTCTGAGTTTTTTGAAATTTCTCTCAAAAACGGCTGCAACGATTTTTTTAAAACTTGGAATGCTATTCTTTTCTATTCAAGAGGACGGGGCCTCCCAAGGTAAGTAGATGCACTTTGGCTACAAAGATGGATAAATTACATCCTTACTTCAGCCCTATCCCATTAATGAATACAAATCCCTTTGCCTATGCCCTTTGGTTCATCCCGCTTGCGGGCCTTCTGAACAGGAGCAGCTCTACAGATGGAATACAAGGATAGAAAGAAGAATTCCTGAGCTACAAGGACAATTACTTTATACTTGGAATGCTAAATGGGAAATATATAAATATTTACACTTTTATTCTGAAAAATTAATTTTAGGAGTTGGGTAAAGCTGAGGAGGTACAGTGGTTGTTACTAGTACGGTAGAACCTGGAGTACCAGCTGATGTCACACTATGTAAAAAGATCCGAGAGGGAGCTTACTTCGTTAAGCGCATCCAAACTGGTAAAGAGCTGTAAACTTTAATATTACAACTCTATAAAATAAAGTTAAACGAGTGTCGGCTATATTATCAACACAAACAGTAGTATACCGAACAATGTCACTATAGAACAGAATGGTTTTTTACTTTTTAAACAGAGAAATTTAAATTCACTACCACCCATTCGAGAGTGCTCTCTTCGCTAATGAATACACAAAAGCTTCAATTCGCATCATTATCATTGCTTTTAACTTAATACCCTATCCCCTTCTTAAAAACGTATTTAGCGACTCTTTTCTGCTTTAACTTATCATTATTTTGTTTTCCTTCATGCTTTTATATTTTAATTATAATTAAAACAAAGAAAAGTAAACTCTTGTAACTTCATTTATCCTTTTACTTTCTCTTATTACGTATCAGATTATAATTGTTATAGAATTACTAATTAAATCAGCTAATTTAATGAAAAAAACGGCTGTTTATAGTTTTTATTCTCACACTTACTTATTTATATAACTAACTAAAACAGGAAGTACTGCGATCGGGCCAAATTTTCAAAATTGAGTTCTCACCGGAAATACAAGTTTTGAGGGCATTTAAATATTACTAAAGAAAAATCCGATTCTCAGCCCTTTCTATCTCCCTTCCCGCTCTTCTTACTGAACATAAAGAAAGACGACAACTATAGAAGTGCTTTCACTTTGTTAGGGGCGTTTGGTTCTTTATATTCCTTAATCTCATTCTATCTCTCTTTACCCCCTCTGTGTAGGAATTTGTTACAACAACATTTTACATAAAAAGAAAGAAATGCCGACAATATATTTGCAAAGTCATAGTATCTTCTAATATATATTTATTTGCCTCCACCTGTTGGTTCATCTTTTTTCCTACCGGATTGACACTTCACAGCCATTGGCCGCGCTTTCTATTCTCTTGCTCTTTATTTCCATTGTTCGACACCTGTTTGTTGACTCGTTAACAATTGAAGACTGAACCTCAGGAGGCAAACAGGTACAGTATTGATACCTAATCCTTAATATTGAACATCCCATACAATAACCTGTTATTCTGTTCTGGAAACCTGGTCAAATCATTAAATTTCCCTATTTATGTCAAGGGCTACACGTTGCAGACACAACTACCAAGATATTCCTGTTTTTCCTCATAGTGGCACAGTACAGGGAGTGCTGTTGTGGGTAAAAAAGATAGTTAAGGATGATGAAGCGGGCAGATATCTTCATTTAACAATTATAATTTGTATTTTATTCGTAATAACTTAATCTATAATCATCAAATTTATTTCACATCGATTTGCTTAATTAACGAAGCTACCTACATTGCCTATATACGCGAATTTAATTACAGTAAACGTTTAATAGTTACAACTTCAAGTAGTGCTTCACTCGTTACTTATTTTCGATAAGATTGTCGCTACCTAATGAGTTTATTGAATAGTTGCAAGGAATGGGCTAAAATGGGTTCAAATGCTGACAATATTAAACGTTTTCGTAATTGAGTTTGTCAAGAAACATAATGGCGGAGAGAATTCTCATAATAATCATTTTATTTTATTAATAATGAAATTGAACCAACTTCAAAAATGATCACTCTTGCTATAAGACAAAGTCTTTGTAAGCAATAAATGTACAATACGCTGCAAATAAATTGATTTTGTCATTTAAAAGTTCTTCTTAATCCAAGAAAAGTATGTTTAAATTTTTCATTTTCACCCACCATTATAAGGGGAATCTTTAGGTCATTGAAACCAAAGTAAGTCGAATCTTTAAAGCACTTTACAAAGTCCCTAAAAAAAAAATCTTCAGCTTCATTTGCATATACCTTAGACACGTGATATCAAAAACATATACCTCAGAATGTGTACGAAAAATTAATAGCTGTGTACTTTAATGAAATTAATAATAATATAAATACATATGGAATCGTTTAATATGTTTGGAATGCTATTGTAGTATAATACAAAAAGAAAAAAAATACAACCACAATGTACCTGCACAATAACTGTAGATCACGTGATATTTCTATAATGGCGAGTATTATGGATGTACGTGACTCTCTTGCAAGTTTCTATACACCCAACTTTTTACTTTTTTTATTTTAAACTGATATTTTTTATTTTTGTAGTTATTAATATTATTATTATTTATTTAGTTTTAATACCTGTAGTTGTGTCTGTAACGTGTAGTCCTTGACTTAAATAGGGAAATTCAATGACTTGACCAGGTTTCCAGAACAGAATAACAGTATATTACGCTATAAGGTTTTAGGAGTTTTTCTGTGGGGTGTTTAATATCAGGGCTTAGTTATCAATATTGTACCTGTTTGCCTCCTCAGGTTCCTGTCTTCTTGCGATTACTATTATTAATTATTTATTACTATATTTCGCAATTGCGGAAAAAACTGGGGACAAGAGTAGTAGTTACTCACTACAACCTTTGCGACAGAACAATGTTGGTACATACACACCATACACACACACACACACATACACACACACACACATTCCTTTTAATCTGTTGAAGAAACATGTGGACTATATGTGCTGGATCCAGCAGAATTGACTTCTGTCATTCTACCAAATAATTTCAGGCGATTTCAGATTCTTCACTCCAATGTTGCCTTGTTACCAATCCATTAGCCGAGAGAACTATTGGATCGGTGTGCCATTCAGTAACAATGATGGGGGACTATGGTCTTGCCTTAAACGACAGACGTGTAGGCACACCGTCTTAGTCTTAGAGAATTTAAAGCCATTCCTATCTACTGCCTGCTGTAGGGTTTCCCGGACCTCGCCCAAGTCACTACCTGACAGATAAAGGGCGAGATTATCAACATATAATGAAATTTGGAGAGGGTCTCCTACAACTTCGGCTAGACTATTTACCGCCATCGTGAACAATTTAACACTTAGTACCGACCCCTGTAAAATTCCATTTTCTAAGACATGTGGGTCCGAAAGGACCGACCCCATACGGACTCGGAACCTTCGTGTCTCTAACAAGCCACGAAGGAACCTTGGCAGTTTTCCTCTCAACCCCCACTCGTGACTCTTCTGCAGAATCGCATATCTCTACGCCGTATGATAAGCCTTCTCTAAGTCGAAGAACACGGCCAGCACGTGCTCCCTATGCATAAATGCATTTTGCACATAGGCCTCCAGATGGCTCATTTGATCCAACGTGGAACGATATCTGCGAAATCCCGCTTGATGCTGGCTATAAAGTCCTCTTGTTTCTAACAAATATACTAATCTATAATTAATTATAAATTCGAGGACCTTACTCAAGCAAGTGGTCAACGAAATGGGTCTATAACTTGAGGGGTCGCTAGCGTCTTTTCCTTCTTTAGGGATCGGTATCGTTTAAATTTATTTAGAGCCTGCTTTTTGGCAGCATTTATTTGGCTGCGCTTTTTACCTTGCATTGTGGAGTCCACCACGGGACAGGGGGTCTTGTGACTCTTCCCCCAACCCTTGGTATGGAACTAGCGGCCGCATTAACTAACGCCTTTGTAAACATGTTTGTATCAAGGGTGACATCCCTGTGAAATTTGAAGTCACCACGCTGGTGTCATAAGCAGGCCAGTTTGCTTTTTTGATGTCGTATCTCCAGGGTATCACATAATCTGACCTGGAGATGGAGCTCGATACTAAGATTGGAAAGTGGTCACTCTGGTATAGGTCATCAAGTGTGGTCCATTCCAAGCGAACCGCAGTGATAGGTGTTGCTACACTCAAGTCAATTACACTAAAGCCACCTGAGCGTGCATTAAAGCGTGTTGCATCACCACTACTGAGGAGCATCATGTTAGCATTGTCTATAATCTCCTTAAGAGTTCTGCTACGCGCATCAGTTTTAGCTGAGCCCCACCAAGTGTTATGAGCATTGAAGTCACCCATTAATAACACCGGGACAGGAAGCTGCGACAGCAGATTCTCCAGGTCACTTCTCCGCACGAATACATCTGGTAGGTAAATGCTAACTAAAGTGACCTGCAGTGGTGTAGCTAGACCACGACGACAGCTTGTAAATTGGTTTGTAGGGGTAGCCGCTTGCTGGAAATATTATCCCTTACACATACGGCCACTCCACCGTGTGCCCTTCTACCTGGGGCAGGTTGTACCTCTTTGTTATATACGGTATACCCAGGGATTCGAATAGATTGCCCCGGGCGAATCTTCGTTTCTTGGAGAACACAACCCAAATGGACGGTGTTCCGTCACCATTCGGCCTAACCCTTCTACATTAGTCGTATATCTATATAGCTGTATGTTCCATTGGAGAATGGACTCACGCATATTAATATATAGAAATAACCACTTGTGGCAGGATCTTCGTCGTACCTATTAACGTTTTAATAAAAACGTTTAACCTAATATTTATATTAAATCGTAAATACATGGATGCTGAAGTCATAATTACAAATACTTATATTTATTCAGTGGCATACTTTGTCGGCGGCTTGCCTTTTGGCCAGCCTTTTTTTCTTCTTCTAGGAGGTTGGTCGGAAATGCTTGCACCCTTTGATTCAGAAGCCTCAATGTCCGTCCCCATCAGCTGCCATCGCTTCTTCGGGGAATGGGCACTCTGGCCCAAGGACGTTGGTTTTCTAATAGGCCTCCCCCTCACACTTACTGTGTGGCATTATTAACCTTTGACTTTTCTTGCTAGGAGAGCGTTTCGGTGGATTTACCAACTTCCACTCCCCTTCAGAAGAAGTCGTTCGTTTAGTGGAGTTAATCCCACCATTGTATCAGTTAATCCCACTGGGAGTGGGAGTGATAGTTGGTAGCCTTTTGTCCCCTTGAGGGGCGTTTTGTTTAGATGATGGGATTTCTCCCACGTTGGTAATAGGTGATAGGCTCTCCCATGGGTGGTGAAGAGCTGGATGGTGGGATTTCTCTCACTTTTACAATGGCTCCCCTTAAGGCCGGGGATGGACCTTTTAGTTGTTGCCCCTGGGTATGTACAGAGGCTGGAATTAAATGTGCCACTGATAGAGTCGCCCTCAATTTCTCGGCATAAGTTACTTCCTTCGTTGCGTATGACTTGCTTTCAACAATTGCCTTTGCTTCATGGTAAGGCAATTGTTGAGGAGTTTAACTTTTTGAATTTCCTTTTCTTTGGTTAACATTGGCACCTCAAGGACCTGGCGGTATGTTCTCCGCCACAGTTCACACATGTTGTGCATGGGATGTTATGCACAGCTGGTGTGCATTAAAATGTTTGGCTTCACCGTCATATTTGGCTTTACCGCATTCGCATATCGCCTCTGTTGCCTTGCATTTTGTCGAAGTATGCCCGAAATTTTGGATTTAAAGCATCTCATTGGAGATGGTATATAGGAGCATACTTTCAATTTATAGACTGCGGTATCCACGATCTGTGGCGGTCGTGATCGGTCAGACGTGAGGACAAGGGATGCAGTGTCAACTAAGGATCCATCCTGCCTCCGTTTTATTCGCCTTACTTCTACCACACCGTAGTCGGTCAGACCCTCTTTAATATCCTCTATACTACTGTTGAGGAAGTCCTTACAAGTGATTACTCCTTGAGAAGTATTTAAACGTTTGTTGGGACTGGCTTCCAATTCAGCATCCGTGTATTTCTGTAAATTCATGATGGCACCGATTTGGCTTCGTTTATCTGCTTCAATGCAAATAGAACCATCATTGAGCTTCTGATACTTTTTGTTTTGCCCAAAGTACTTTTAATAACTTTATAAAATTTGAATAAACATTCATTGGAGAATGTTCCCTCTTTCTTTTTTATTACAAAAAAACGACCCAATTTTCTCTTTCAAAGTCTAAAAACAATTCTGAACTTACCTCTCTTTCCTTCCAGTTGCCGCCGCTAGCTTTCTTCCTCGGCGGAAAAGAGGGGATGTACGGTTGTAGTGTAACCTGCATACCAGTGGATGATGGTCCAGATGTGATGTCCATTTTCAAGCCTTGTCGATTACATTTATTTCAATAGGTTTGGGAATTGATGACGTGGTAGAGGAATGGTTACGGGAAGGTTGTAGGATTTCGGGATGGGATTGTTTGGTAAAGGGTGGGGATAGGTTGTTGTTAAGGTGAAAGAAGTTGGGCTAGGCCCAGGAATGATATTTTGATTATTCATAATAATCAATAAAAATTCATCGAAGTACGCGGTGTTTTATATTATATTTGATGGACGATTCCTATTTTTGAAACATTTTAATAACTGTAGTACATAAAATCATATAAACAATTTATTAGAAATAATCTTATATTACTTTCATTTATTTGCATTATACTAAAAAATTAAACTCTTGAAAATGGCGTAAATCAGACGCCGAAACGTCGAGTTTTATTGTAATACAAAATAAATAAAGAAGGCTAAAAGAATTGGTTTTTTATTGAAGCGGTTTAAACGAACAGTTGAAACCAAGTGTGAGTGTAACAGAAACATTGCGTTGAAGTGAACTCTCTACACGAACTTGGTGAATTTGCTCTGACGGTAAATGAAAATCCGAAACCGGTCAGGAACAAAAGGAATATGCATTTTCAAGAATTGTTATTGTTCTTAATTTTTTTATGTATGCGGCACAGTCGACAAAGTGTTGAACGAGTACTATAATGATGAAAGGATATGATTGGCTGCACATAACCGCGGATTGCAGTGAAAAAAACCGGTGTGAAACACTCTCTCGACTACGCAGAGCTAATGCAATCTAAATCTAGTTTCTCGCAACAACATAAAAAATGGAATCAGACTAATTATTAGTGCAATTAAACAAATAAATTATGGTAGCGTTATATATAATAGTTCGATAAACTAGATACTAGGTACATTGGAGTAAGAGAAAGTATTGTGAGTGTTTCACATCAGAGGTTCTTTTGATATTACTTTTTACTTTTTTCTTTTCGATATTTTAGAAATATTTCATTATTTATGGTAGGATGTGATTGGCTCAATAACCGTGAATTCTAGGAAAATTGTAGTGAAAAGTAAACTGCTGTGAAACACTCACACGACTTTCTCTTACTCTGTTTACAGAATTATAATTGACAAATTTTCTTGAAACTTAACTTTTTCACTAAATGTTTGTCTTCAATTTGATATCAATTGGAGACTGTAAACCTAATAAAATTACTTTTTTGAGGAAACCGTACACACCCCCTCCCCCACTCCCAAAACTCCTTTAAATGAACTGTTTCGGAAAAAAATTTCCCAAAGAAAGTGATAGGGAGGGGTCTCTGCATTCATAGTTGGTGTATAAAATTTAATGAAACCTGTCGGTGTTTTTGTGGATAAAGTAGTGGAAAACTGAAATAACTTCATAAAACTCACTTCCGATCAACCGATATTAACCGATCTCACTTTTTCCAAACCCAGAATTTTGGCAACATATTGAATCCTATTTAATATTATTTAGATGATAAAATTAAACTAAAATCTCACTTTAGAAGGGAAACCATCAAATAAATTTTTAAATTGCTGATAAAGCTATATGTATATAGCTGCTCAAGTTCTTTGAATGTGTAGTCAATATACCTATTTATCTGCGCACTAGATCGCCTCTATAACAGCCAGGTCTGTTAAACTAATCTGATGAGCAATAAGCGCTTTCAGTACTGCCTGATTATCAAAGAAAAATTATGATTTTCAGCTTCCGCACCCATCCCCCCGTTGCAATATCCGCACAACACAAATACTGCTATTCATCGCCTGGAAAACCGTGTTTCATACACACTCGTAAGCTGACCGAGATCCTAAACTTCGGTCGCAGGCCGGAAGTGAGTCTAAACATCACACTGCCTCCTCTTAATCCTACACAAATAAATTTCCCAGGAAAAACATTTTCACTGCTAGGTAAGAGGAAAGAACAAGTTTTATATAAAACTGTATATCAAACTAGACATAATGAAGTTAAGGGAAGCTCGTGTGAGTGATTCACACCAGATTTTTTACTTCCTCTTACTGCTTCAACAGGAGGCAGAATGTAATTTTCGAAACTGAATTTTAGCCGGAAATACATATTTTTGGATCCGCTGACTATAACACAGTGGTTATTAGCAATTAGTCTATAGGTCTGTGTGTGTGTGTGTGTGTTTTGTGGCAATAGTACCCCTATTGTCAGAGAGTTTATTAATGCATGCTCCATACAATAGATATTACATGCATATCTAATACATATTATAATTATAAATATACATAAATCGAAGTTTACAATAATAATAGAGGTTAATACTTCAAATTATTCTCAAATTAGTGCAGTAATCAGTTAAGTTTTTGTTAGCTTTAAAACAATGCTATAATTGATTAAACAGAATTTTCATTTTTATGTTTAATAAGGTAAAATATAATTTAATAAAATGATAATAAGATGAATTACAATTATTTAATTGAGAGGTATATTGCAGTTAGCCTATAGTGCACCTAAAACATCACAGACTTTCCAGATTAATGTTTTGAAAAAGTTTGACATTATCTTTCTGGATCAGCTTGGATTTATTAAACTTTGCCCACATATAACCTTGAGTAACAAACTGCTTTAATAATGGCGCTCTCTGCTGGTTGTGTGTGTGTGTGTGTGTGTGTGTGTGTGTGTGTGTGTGTGGTGGGCTGACGGTAGGTAATTCGTAGGTGCTGCTGGGGACGGAACAATAAGCTTTTGGTCAAAATTGTTGTCCCGGATGCACTTTCCTGTATAGATTTTGCAGTTTGTTTGTGATTTTCTTGGAAACGGCTACAAAGTATTTTCTTTAAACTGTTTTACATCACCAACTAACCAATAAAGAGAAAAACCGGTTACAACCTTTATTTAATACATTTTTTCCAGAAAAATTCATTTAAGAGGGGTTTTGGAGGAGGGATGGTATTAGGCATCCCTATAAAGTGTCATTTCAATATATTATACGGTTCTATCATCTATGCAACATGAATAAGAATTTAAAGTGTGGCAAAAATTCCGAGTTTGAAGAAAATCAGGAAATATGGTTTTTATATTGTACTTTCGATGCAAATTTGTAATTGGGTGATACCCATGTAATTGGGTGATGCCCATGTAATTGGGTGATGCCCATGTAATGGGTGATGCCCATGTAATTGGGTGATACCCATGTAATGGGTGATGCCCATGTAATTGGGTGATACCCATGTAATGGGTGATGCCCATGTAATGGGTGATGCCCATGTAATTGGGTGATGCCCATGTAATGGGTGATGCCCATGTAATTGGGTGATGCCCATGTAATGGGTGATGCCCATGTAATTGGGTGATACCCACACAAATAAATAATAACTAAGTAAATGGAAGTAAGAGAAACTCGGGTGATTGTTTCGCACCAAACATTTTTGTTCATGAAAAAACTTTTTATTATTTAAAAAAAAATGCAGTCTTTTTATTAATAAATAAATAAAACGCCGGCTACTAAATTCATCAATGAATACTCCAGACTATATAAGATTATAATCAATGAATAAGGGGTAGAAGGGGATGGTTTTAGTTATCAGTAAAAGGGTCTCCTAATAGGTGGGGGTAACATTTTGCGGCGGTGGAATGGCTCGTCCTAAGGTTGTATTTAAGCTTCATTAAGCTTCTAAAGGGAATACGACCGGAGAGGAAATGGGGTGAAAGCGGGTTATAGAAACATGCACCTTGTAAACTATCTCAGTGGGCCGCTTGGAAACTGCAGTGTGGAGGGTGTGGCGGGCACAATTCATGAGCCGGAGCTTTATTATTTATTAGTCAAAGTAACATAATTCTCAGTCTTAGGGTTATCAGATCAGCCTGGTGAAACTAAATATCGTAATCGTACTCCAACTGAATCAAAAAAGGAAAAGCAGAGATCCGGGCCTATATCCTGTCCAATAGCCACCAGTCTAATACTTCCTATTACAACAGTAAGAATAAAAAAATAATTTCGTATGAAATGCTCACATCAACTTTATCTCACATCAATTTACATTATGATTAATTACACATGTCCTTTAAACCTGGAATTTTTAGTTACTTTAACTGGCTTCAATAATGAATGTTTAGCTGGGAAAACTTAAACTACAAAGACAATTGAAGGAAGCATGACCTTACGGATCCCCCCTCCCCCAAGAAAACATACTTCCCCGGAAAAGTATTTCAACAAAAGTGATAGGTCCGTATATAAATAGTTCATACCGTGAAAACTGCACTTTCGGTCAGCTAACTTTTTTCAAACTCAAAATTTTGCCAACATATTTGGTTATAATCAATATTATTGGTATAGATGATAGAATCGTATAATAAACTGAAATGCCACTTTAGAGAAAGTATAACAGCACTCCTTCCCTCAATCCCCTCTTAAATGCATTTTTTCCTGGGAAATGTTTTAATTAAAAGTGTATATAGAAAATCGAGGGGCCGTTTACGAGAAAATCGCAAAAAACTGAAAAATCCATTCAGTAAAGGGTTCAATATTTCCGGTTCACTTATTTTAATGAAACTTTATTGTCGGGTTCCCTGGTAGACTATAAACTACATATCAAGTTTCATTCCTTTTTTGAGTTATGCTGTACACACACACACACACACACACACACACACACACACACACATACGTTCACTAAAACACAAACACACACACACACACTCACACGAACACAAAATAATTTCTAAGAAAAACATTTTTTTTGACTCAGAGAACCTCAAAACTATCTCCGTTAAACTCAGTGAAAAATAGACAGGATCACAATATTTTCTCTTACCAGTAAGAGAAAGTAGAAATTCTGAAAAGAAAACACTCACACAACTTTCTCTTACTGCAATTATAAGAATGAAAACTGTAAACATTTTCTTTAAATAGTTTCTACTTCACTTTTTTCTAATGCAAAAACCAGCTGATCGCTGTGACAGTGAAATTCTAGTTTTTTGCTCTCTGAATTAAATACATTTATTAAGGTAATTAAGAACTTTATAAACGTTAAAATAATCCAATTGTAAAACGAACGACCCCTGAAAGAGGGGGAAGACAGGAAAAGGCCAGTTCACTCATCAAAATGAGTAAAAAGAAAGAAAACGTCGTGTTGCAGTGGGCCCAGGAAGAAATGCATAACTACCAAGAAAACCCTGAAGATGTTGTGTACAATGTGTTCTGTGATTCTTTTTAGTTGATATACTGGGGAATGCCTTGGTCGAAATCCGAACTGATGTGGTGGAATTGTGTTTGTGTCTGTCAAGTGTTGTAACAGTCTTTTGTGGATTAATTTTTCCAGTATTTTAGAGAGAGAACTTAGGAGGCTTATTGGACGATAGCTGTTAGGATCAGATTTTGACTTTCCTGATTTGTGAAAAACTACCATATTGCGTTCTTCCACCTTTGGGGGAAGTATCCTAATCGCAGATAAGCGTTAAATGTACTAGTTACGAAGAAGATAGCTTTCCGAGGCAGATTTTTTAGTAACTGTTTGAGATTAGGTCGTCTCCGGGAGCCTTTTTGTTGGGAAGTACTTTGATTATGGAAGATATTTCAGATGGTGAAGTAAAAATGATAGGAAGTTCTGCTGGGAGGAGAGATTGCTGTAGTTCGCTGTTGACGTATTCATCAATATCCTGGTCTGACTGGTCAGTTAATGTGAGTTTGTTTTCTAGATGCATAGCTAGTACCTCGTATTTTTTTTCATCGCTTGTTGCAAGTGTATTGCTTATTTGCAGTGAAGGGATTCGTGTATGTTCATTTAGTAGTCTTTTTGTTTCTCTCCAGAGATAACTGGCACCGGCGGTCATCTCTTCTAAGTAGGTTCATATCTGGAGATTCTGAGGTTGTCCAGTTCCCATTTAATTGTCGGTTCAGTCGGTTTAAGTGAGTCTTCTCTGAAGGATTCCTAGTTCTCTACCAAGCCTTGCAAGTTCTGTTTTTTTCATGTATTAGATTGAGTATGTGTTCAGGTAGCCAGTTGTGTCTGTTGTTGTTGTTTTGACTTTTGTAAGTAGAGTTGAGTACGGCGTATAGATTGTCTGTGTTAACATGTCAATTGATGAGTCGATGTCGTCAGATGTTTCATATTGAGTAGGTATTGTTAGTAGCTTGTTTATGTCCTTGTCTAAAGGTACCCCACTCTATTTTTCCAGTGACTAAATTTGGCGGTGGCTCACTACCATGTATATGAGTGTGAAACTTCCATAGTACTGGAAGGTGGTCGGAGTCTAGTTCATTCATTGAATCCATATTTATCGGTGCGTTAATGTTGAGTGTCAATGTCCAGTATGTCGGGTTGGTAGTTACGTTGAGAGGGGTAGAAGGTAGGCTCGTCTGGGGCAGAAATTAGAACGTTGTCCGCATTAGAATGTAGTAGTCTGGTACTATGTCTGGTGGTTCGACATCCCCAGTTCGTGGGTTTACTGTTAAGGTCTCCTAGTAGTAGTGTACAGTTTTGTGTGAAGATATGTTGAAGGTCGCCTTGCAGAAGTCGAGTGTTTGGTCACAATTAGGCTGATGCAATCGTTAGAGGTCCTCTGTCAATACTTACCTCAATTGCTATGGCTTCAAGATTATGAAGTGAAGTAAAGAGAATTCATGGAGTCTGATATTTCTTTTCACGCAGAGAGCGACTCCACCTGAAGCTACACATGTTTGTCTGTCAGTACGGTAGATGTTGTATCCTGATATTTTAAGTCTGTCAGAGGTGGTAAGGTGTGTTTCGATCACCTTAATGTCAATGCTGTATCCAATAAGAAAGTCTGTAAATGTAGAAGTTCAGGTTTTTAGTCCGTTAGCATTCCAGTTTACTATTGTTAAATTGTGTGTAGAGAGATATCTATGGTTGTCCATTGTTTGAAAAAATTAAGTTCTGTATCAAATTGGTGATTAGCTGTTTTATGTGTGGAATGAGAGGTGTGATTATCTGTATGAGTGTATCTTTGATAATGCGTAATAATGGGTGAGTTAGGTTCAGAGGAAGTGGCGTTGGTAGAGTTCTGATCAGGCGCCCTACTTGTTTGTCGCCTTTGTGCCCAGTAGTTAGGAGATAACCTCGAAGGATTGCTTGAGGAAGATTGCTGATTAGTTGAAGAGACGAACTGAGGATATGTTCTTGAAGAAGATTCTTGGTGGGTGTTGTCAATTCCGGGTAGTATTTTTGGTCTATTGTGTGATTTATTTCTGTTAATGATGCTGATTAGAGCTTAATTATCTGAATGATCACCATTGCACCATTTTGGTGTTTGGAGTTGACGATTTGGGCAAGCTGTGAAATGATGATCACCTGCGCACTTCACACATTTAGGATCAAGTCGACGATAATTTTTTGCATGTCCAAACTGTTGGCAGTTAGTGCACTGAGGGATGCGGTTAGATTTTCTTCTTGGTTCTACTGTTACCACCGAATAGCAGAGGCGTGTTAATTGGAAAATGTGCCTTGCCTTTGTCGTTGTTCTCCAAAAGTATTGCACAGAGCGGTCTAGGGGCAGGAGGCTCGTATTTTTTGTTCAATAGCCTGGTGACAGAAAGACGGGGTAGGTTTTTGTTAATTCTTCGAGTATTTCTCCTTCTGTGACGGAGTATGGTATACCTCTTATGATTACTGATAGTTTTTCGTATTCGGGAGTTACGAAGGTATAATATTTTAGGCAAGATTCGTCATAGAATTTGGTCAATTTCCTGAAATCGTCCAAGGTTTTTACTATAATTTTAAATTTATTTTTACATAATTGTGTCTCGAATGTGGAGTCAATTGTATTTTTAATTTGTTCTATTATTGTTTGATAATTTTCAGTGCCCATTCTACATATTGGAGTATTTTCAGTGGTTTAATTGAAGGATTTTCAGTTTGAGGTTCATCAGTTTCAATGCTAGCTAAAGGTGCGAATTTATTATGGTTGGAATTTGTGAATTAGAAACATATGATTTCTGCTGACAGTGGTGATTTGTTGCTTGGTCAATTTGCATGTTTTTTTTTTGTAATTTTATAAGCCGTGGAAAATTAATTTTTGAATTTAAATCCAAAGCATTAGTTACATCTTTGGTTCGTGGCTTTTTGTAAGTACGAGTAATATGATTACTCTAATCACCATCTTCAGGGTTTTCTTGGTAGTTATGCATTTCTTCCTGGGCCCACTGCAACACGACGGTTTCTTTCTTTTTACTCATTTTGCTGAGTGAACTGGCCTTTTCCTGTCTTCTCCCTCTTTCAGGGGTCGTTCGTTTTACAATTGGATTATTTAATAGGACAGAAAATACACGGCGGCTGTCTCCCTCTCATTAACAGAAATACACCACTCCTGCACTACACTGCTCTATAAAACGCTCCTCAGACCTCTCCTGACATATGCCTGCCCAGTCTGGATTACAGCAAGCAACACACTGACGAAACGATTACAGACATTTCAGAACAAAGAACTACGAACAGCACTAAACGCACTCTGGTTTATCAGGAACTCCCAAATACACAGAGAACTTGATGTTGCAGACATACACAACACACATGACCAAATTAACAGACAGCTTCTTCTTAACACTTAACACATTACCAACAACATCACACTACCACCTAGGTGAGCCTACTTCATCAAGAAGCCTGAAACCTCGACTCTATCAAGACCTCTAAATTTTCCTGTTCTGTATGTAAAGTTCTATGTGAGCTGGCTCATTTATTTTGATTGTAATAATAATAATCACTTTTATCTTTTTTTTTTTTGGCTTCAAGGACCATATAGTAAACTGAAGTGGCCATTTCAGAATGAAATCTTAAATTTGCATTTCCCCCAACGCCCCTTAAATTTGCACTTCCCCCAGAGCTCCTTATATTTGCACTTCCCCAACACCCCTTAAATTTGCAGACCGGAAACAGAACCAGCCAAAAATTAATTTTCCAGGGAAAAGTCATGTTTTAAACGAAACTAATTTTCATGCATGTGCATAGTTAGTGTGACATCTGAAGAAAATTGTTGGAGCTATTTCTCGTGAAAATTGCGAAAAATACGAACAAAAGTTTGAACAAATTTTGCACTTCCCGGTTGTCGAAAGTTGACAAAAAATCTTAATGTTAGATGCGATAATGGTACCAAAACAAAATGAAAATGCGAACTATGTGCGATTTTACAAATTTTGAAATATTTCGTTCACATACAGGTATATGAAAAAACACACACACCAACTCACAGATTCAAGCCATTGGTTGTAAACCTTCTTCTTCCCCAATAGCACTAAAGAGTTCTCTAAATTCTTTGTGCCAGAATGGAGGAGTAACAGTCTCGTCGCATCTGTTATTTATATATATATATATCGGTCCACTGACATTCTTGTCATATCTGCGCAGCTTTACTCCCTTGTCTGCCCAAGACGATCTATATGGTCTTGGTACATTAATCACATTCTTCTACCTCTGGGTCGCTTACTGATGGATATGGCTTCCAATATTTTTCACTATCCTTTCTTCATCCTTATGTCATACATGTCCAAACCACTACAGCTGACTAACTATTAGTCGTGCCATTCCTAAGTTCTCCCTAATCCGTATATTCAGGCCCTGATTCCTGCTCGTTCTTCCCAATGATGTCTAAATACCGCATTCACAACGTTCACTTATAGCTCAACTTTCACAACCGTACATCACTGCTTGGAGATAAATAGTTTTATATAGCTTTATTTTGCCTGTGGGCTCAGTTCTCGTTTGCGTGTAGGTCTGTGCCTTTTTGATATAAGACGGCATTTTCCTTTACAATTTGATTGAGCATCTCGTGATCAATCTTACCTTCCCAAACTGATTAATGTTCCGATATGTACATTCTCTACTGACGGAAAGATTTCCCCCTTACATGAAATTTGCGACATTCCTTCTTCTTGTTTAGTTTTTTCTACCAACAGACACACACACATACCATTGACTACACAAACACCTAAATAACGATTTCGAAAATTCGACACATACGTACTCACAAAGACCTTTGACAACAGTAAGAGGCAACAGTGACTATGGAAATCATTTCTAATAGTAATTAATAACTATGAAATTAGCTGATCTTTAAAGAACATCTGGCACAATAATATCGATAAATTATGGACATCGATAACAATTGATATCAAGCTCCTCCATTAAACTGTCAGCTATTGCATAAATAATTATCTCTACTCAACCCAATTCCGATATCCTTAACAGAATTAACGTTTAACGTCAAATTAATTCGATTATAATTATTATTATTAGTTTGAATTTTAGTTGATTAGTATGTAACGTAAGTAGATAGAATTGACCGGTTCTAGGCCACTTTTCTGCACAACATGGTCGGGGCGGCCGACCCCCCTCGCCCACCCCGTTTCTACTCACTTACCCCTCAACCACCACTTACCCCCCTCCCCTATCCTTTTCCCACCCCTCCCCATCCCCACCGTAGAAGAAGAGGTGTTAAAAATTTTTTTTTTTGCGACCTTCGCCATCCAAGCCCATCGCATTCACCACTTAGCCATTGTGGTAACTTGGGAATAGTAGTTTCCTTTAGATCCTTATACCTCACTCACATACTTCTCCCTCATCTCTCTCACATCTTTCCCAGTGTCTGTGTTTGGGTTTGTGTTTGTGTGTGTGTGTGTGTATGTGTATAGAAAGGCTTTGCCCCAGGTACCCCAGTCCAGAGTTCATTAGCCTTTGCATTGTATTTTTCCATTCGCGCAAAAAGTGCATTAACCTCTATGTGTCCACAATTTTTGCAATATACTTTCTGATTGTGTCAATATATACTTAAAGAGAGGCATCCTTTATGCCCCCCTTATTTAAGATAAATCTATTTATGATCAAGTGTATATTGATAACACATATCGATTCCAGTATATTGATTATTATCGATTCTTATGAGGCAGTCAATTTTGTAAGTTTTCTAGTAAAACATTATTAAAACTAAAAAAAATTAAAAAATGTATAATATCTTAGAACAAATTAATTAGAGAAAGGAAAAAACTTAGTATTTTAGTTAGAGAACTAGTACTTTTTATACGATTATAATAATAATAATAATATGTCTTTGTTAGTCATAATTTAAACAGTTCAACCTTTACAAAAAGACATTAAACCCCTGGCCAATGCCATCGGAGGAGAGTTGTTGTTTTGCGCATCAAACAAATTATGAAAATTTCAAATATAACAAAAAATAACATAAACAATTAATGCATAAAGCCTAAATAGCATATAGCTTATAAGAATGCATATAAATAAACATATCAATTAATCAAATATAAGAATTATATATTCACAAAATTGCCTCTGCAATGAATTTAGACCTATGGCCCCAAGCCATTTTACAATAGCTTATTATGAATTTCCACTCCCCTCCATTTAAGTAAAACAACAATTCTTGTTCCGATAAACTGTTTTTATTGAAAACATTTTTTCTAATTTCATTATATGAGGAGCATCTAGCCATAAAATGTTCAATGTTTTCTATTTCCTCTGCATTACAGAGCGAGCAAGTTTGCGGTAGTTCTGGCAAATTATACCTTTTATAATTTAGGTTCAGGAGCTCACCTCTAATTTTCAAAATCCAACTGATATCTTTTGTAGTAAATCTCTCGTTAAAATAGAATTGGTTCCCTAACTCATAATTTAGGCATTTATATATAACACTAAACTGGGAATTCCTGGCTCTATTTATACAATCTACTATTTGGTTCTTGTATATTTCATCCCTTAGCCTCACCAATGCAGTATTCCAATTATTTAAGTTCTCGTAATTTAAATCAACTATTGCACCATTGTTATTATTATTAATTTGAAGGTCTTTATATCAGTAAATTCTGTAAGTTTTCTAGTGAAACATTATTAAAACTAAAAAAAATTAAAAAATGTGTATTTTACCTAGAACAAATTAATTAGAGAAAGGAAAAAAACTTAGTATTTTAGTTAGAGAACTAGTACTTTTTATACGATTATTAATTCATATTTTTTCCATTCTCACTGGGGCATCGTATTATGCACCGATTATATAGGAATTAATGAAAAACAAAAACGAGCTTGATTCAAAATAACTTATTATTTATAGATTTATTAATTTTAAATATATGATTGATAATATAAAGCATGTTTCGATAGCTTATTTTGTAATAGACATTTGAAAATACATTCGTATAACATACATCTTTAGTTCTTCACCTCATAGGTGCCATATAAAATGATTATTTCTCCCACTAATCTATAATTAAACAATTTATTTATATTTTTCAGTTTTACAATATTATTATTGAAAATATAAAGCATGTTTTTCATTTGTTTGTTTTGTACTAGACATTAGTTCAACACCACACACCATTTAAAAAAATTGTATTATTGTTTTCCCTAATCTTTAATCTATTTGACTGATAGCATAATGCAAGTTCAATACTGTCTGCGCGGCAGACACCCAAGGCGAGATGATAAGCGGGTGACAAACAAAATGAATAATAAGACAAAACAAATGAAAACGAGACTTACTCTTTGGTGACGATGAGTGATGAATAGAAGCAGGATTGATGAGACGAATGGCGGAGTGAGAAAGGAAGAGGTGGTGTGTGTGTGTGTGTGGCGAAAGAAAGGAACTCAGGTGAGCGTAGGAGGATTGGAATGCTTCTTCAGAAGCGGATGATGCCGTGGTTGAAGCGGCAGGTGCTGGCGAGTCCACTAACTGCAAATGAGATAGCCTCGTGAAGATGATGGCGCGGAGGGATGAGTCTTGGTAATCACCGAAGAGTCAACGTTAATAATTAACCGGCGAATAGGCGCGAATAAGGCGACAGAAAGTTTAAAGGCGAAATCAGCAGTAAACCACAGACTAAGAAGAAGCGGTAAAAAACTGAGGTTAGTTTGACGGGCGACAGAAGAGAGAACGGCACAAACGCTGTTATCCAGGCGATATACAGAAGACAAGTGAAGTAAATTTTGAGGAATAAAGAAGGTTTGAAGGGTGTGGGAAACTAAAATAACGCGCCAACTCCGGAAGATGAAAGCGCCGCAATCCCACCACCAAGATAGAAAGAGAGGGAAAATGCGGGGAAGCGTGAAAACGAGGCGGAAGATGAAAGAATAAACAGGAAATAATAGTTTGGAAATGGCAGGGGATTAGCAATAGTGAGGTAATAAAAATGGGCAATAAAGGCGAAGCGGAGTTAAGCTGTCAAAGGTGCCGCGACCTAACAAATACCCTGAGCTTTTTTTTAATTTAATTTTTTAAATTTTTATTATGAAATAGACATTTGAACATATTCTTAAAGTTAACAATTTTAGGGCGCCCGAAGTCTTGTAAATTGATAATACAACTGTTTGAAACATATTGTTTTATAAATTCTAATTTCTCTAATCCTTTAATTAGTACCTCATCATAATCGGACAATGTTGACTGTAGTAAATATGCTAAATGATAAAATGGAATCAGCCCAACTTTCCATGAAAATATTTGGTTAGTCATCGGTTTGCAGATAGAGATTGGCAACTTGAAACCTATGAAGGTGGTGCAAAAATCCAATGCGATGTAGATCCTGTTTCCACATCTACAATTGCCAATTCTTTCACAACGTATTTCCTCCAAGTTGGATCTTGAAGAGCTTTCCAAGCGGATTTCCAATCCACTACTGTTGCTAATTTCTTCATATTACCTTCTGGAAAAAAAAAATTAATTGAAACACATGAGGTTGGTAGTTGCACTAAATCCATTTGATTATTTTTAAATAAATTTTGCGCTCGCGAATTGATATAAAAATAATTTGTAAGCTGATAACTAAATCTTTATTTTGCCTAACTTATCTAAACCATACCTTGCCTAATTTTGTCTAGACTAATCCTAATCCTAATCTGTCTGCCGGTCCTACCCCCTCCACTCAATAAAATATACTAATGTGTGTGTATAATAATTCTAATTATATTAAGTTTTGGCTAACATAAACTCACATTCATTGAGGAAGTCATTTCTACTTAGGTGGTACATAATTCGATTAATTAATAATTTCTCCAGTACTTTACCCAAATGGATTTAGTGCAACTACCAGCCTTGTAATATATGTATATGTATGTATGTATGCATGTTTGCTGTTGGAGCAAAATATCAACAATATAAGGATAATAAAACAATTAATAAAGAAAACTTTTTTTAAATATATATATATGATGTTGGAGCAAATTCCAACTAAATTCTCTTTTGTTTTTAATTCTCTACGAATTAAGTTTTTTCATACAAAGCTTATGAAAATATTTAGAGCAAATTATAACTATGTGAAGAGCATCATAATTAATAGAAACTTAGTTTTTATTCTTTCAAAAATAAAAATTGATTCATTTTTTTTTTCATCACACAAATAAGTTCTATGTATTTATAACAAACAATTAATTTTGTTTCTAACTGTCTTAAACAAATTATAAATTTGATCTACAAATATAATTTGCAATCTTTATAATAACAGCTTCTTTTTTTCTTTTTGATAACATATTCAATTATTTATTGTTAGTTTAATCATCATTTCAATAAAATTACAATTGTAAATTTCATCTTATTGGTTAATAATAATAGAATAATATAAACCAGAAATATTGCAACATCTATACGTATCAGGTCTTTCTTTACAATCTGCGTTTGACCAAACACAATTTACATAAAGGAAATTTTTATACTTGCTTTTTATAACATATTCGTTAGATAACTTTCCAATTCTTTTATATCATTGTATAAATTCATATACTGAATTGCTCCCGGTTTTTCTAAGGTGCATCTGGAGAAATCTTCTAGAAATTGTTGATGGAGACGGTGTGATATAATGTGAGTCCTTTCTTCCAATTTTTATGAAAATTAGTTACACACTAAATTGCAATAGTTTGAATGTTCATATACAACTGACTTCCATAAAGTTCCTGAAATAGAATTAACATTTTAAAGCAACTAATAGTCATTACAAAAAAAAAATAAAAATGGACGGAATGAGAAATATATTTAATTATTTACCTTGTTAGTCTGAAGTGAATACCCTAAGTGTTCAATGTAGACCCTGAATCACATAAAATTTCTTACCTCGTTCCCCATTCCCAATTCAATGGCATGACGTCGCTTAGTAGAATTCCAATTTCCTCCCACTCTTATGCTAATGCGTAAGCCTGGGGTACTCTAACCAGAGGGGCAGAGACACTCTTTAAGTCCCAGTAGTAATATGGAGTTACTTTCCTTAATTTAGAAACGGAAGAGATTAGCTCATTGGTAGCGTGCTGGACTAGCAACGCGGAGGTCCTGGGTACGAATCCAGCAAGCTGCCCTTGGATTTTCTCTTCCTTGGAGCCTCTACAGCTCATTGTCCGGTGATGGGCAGTGTTATCTGTAGGTAGAAAACACTGCCTGGTGGCCGGCAGTGCAATGAGAAGGCTACGGGCGGCACAATAGATCTATCAGTCCGCAGTGCAATAATCCCCTACAATAGTCTACAAATATCCGTATAAAACATAAAATGTACCTTTTACTATATGAATGCGAAGCGTGAAAATTTACAGTCAAAATAAAAATGCTCAGGAACAAAAATTAAAAATGAAATAGATATCATCATTGCGAAAGATTCCATCCTACTTGGATAATGTTATGGACAAGAACTACGCAAGAATGAGGAGCGTCTTCAGTAACTCTGGTTAGGAGAAGATTTGATTAAGAAGAAATATTTCTTAAAAAAAAAAAATTATTCTCGATTTAATCCAATACAATTATAAATTAAATAAGGAAAAAAATCTAAAGAAAAAAAAAACACATATAGTCATCAACATCGTAATAGAAAATTCAAGCTTCAGGTATTTTTAGTAAAAAAATGATCATTTAACTGGAACTTATGTAATAATAATATTTAAATTACTCAACTTTCTCAACAGCAATTATACAATTATAATTGAGAACTTTTCAAACTAGGAACTTTTACTGAACATAAAGTTGACTAACATTATAGATAACTTATTGAAAATATAGATAGATAACTTACTGGCAATTTTATTGAATTTTTAGCCTTAAGGATTTTCGGTACGTGAACTCGATTAATGGCAGCGCTTTTGCCAGCTCTCAGCAATTTATAAGTACAATAAAGCCTAATTCATAAATCTCCCAGAACATTCACAAATCATCAATATTTTAAAATGTTAATAAAAAGCGATAGTTGTAATCGTTGGTTGCTTCTAGTCTTGTAATACTATCTCCTTTGGCAGAAGTAGAAGAAAATGTTTCTTTTAATCTCGTATCCGGACAGTTTATAAAATCTATAATATGGTTGCCGATTTTCTTATTCACGCCGGTCTTGTTATTTGACAAATAAACTTATTATATATTTTAACTCTTGCGTTAGAAGTTAACCAAGTTAAACAATCCTTTCCAACTGTTTTGTCGTCATCCACAATTACTTTACAATCGTTCTTATACTCTCCTTGGTATCAAAAGTTAAAATTATTGGTTAAATAACTACCCATTTCTGTTTTATTAAATATTCCAGCAAAGTCCTGTGTTATATGAAAATCCATTAGGTATTGATCTTCCTTTTTTAGTTGGCTTAATAACTCTTGCAATTCTTCCAGTAAATTCTCCAATTTAACATCTCGTAGCTCGACTTTGTATAGTGTACATACTGGGTTGTTATATTATTTGTAAATATCTCCAAAACGTTCTTGTCCAATTACTGTTTCGACACTTTTAGCCATCTGGTTCTTGCTTTCTAGTAAAAAAGGTAGTTTGGCTTTAACACTATGTCCCACAGAAACAAATTTACCGAATTTCCCTCTTAACAATTAGGAGATAACTGTTAAAAGAGCCACAAATTTCCTTCTTAACAATTAGGTTTTTTCCATCTCCATTGCAGTCTTCGAAAGCAGATATTTTAACAAGATGAAAACAAGAATTTGTCGGCTTAACGACCAGTTCAAGGTAAAAAACAAAAAAGTAATTTTGTAATTGTTTTTTAATAATTAACAAGTTCGACGTTTTGGCAAACTTTGTTTGCCTTCTTCAGGAACAATACAAAAATAAAGAGAAAAATTATAACACAAAACACAAACAAAATACATAGTTGTGATTACTGTGGGACTGCTAAGTCTGTAATGAAGAGTGTATGTTGTAATGCAGAAAGCCAGGAGAAGGGGGGACCGTTATGTATGTACCGTTATGTGTGGAGAAAGTTATGTATGGAGTGGGGGTAGAAATTACATTTTTTTTCCTCAGGATTTTTTAAGGGAACAGAGGATATAATTGTAATGGGAAGAAATTAGATCTTTGTTTTTTTTAGATTAACGAGTGCTTCACTGTTTGTTTATCTGGGAGTAAGAAGAGAATAATAGTGAACAATATTTTCATTCTCACAGGTATTCTTGTTTACTTTCTCAAATAAAAATATTTACTCGTCAATTCTTCGTTTAAACATATTTTATATATCAAATTTTCTACATTCAATGTTAAATAAAATTAATCCATAATACTGCTGAATTGAGTACCACCTTACCTATAAAAGCGTAATCTTAGTGCGCTGTTCTGTGTAATTTTGGTATTTTCAAAAATCAAGATGGTATTTACGAATGATGATATAATGAATGCTATAAAAGAAGTGAATAATACCTTAGACACAAATAATAAAATTATGACAGACTTAATTAAAGAGCTGGATACTGTTAAAAAAACATGCACAAAACTGGAAGAAAGAAATGCTTATTTAGAGAAAGAAGTAGCCTCTTTAAAACGGCAGTTACGTAAAAACAATTTTTTAATTCATAATGTCCCACTTACAGACAACGAAAGTGTATTAGAAAAAGTTAAAAATATTCTTAACGATGTTGATATCACAATTCCCGATTATGCTATAAATAATTGTTTTCGCTTAGGAAAAGGACCTATACTAATGTCTTTAAATAATAATCACATAAACTCTAATATCTTTACAAACAAAGACGCTTTAAGGTTAAAAAATATCTCTATTAGCCACGACCTGAAGAAAGAGAAGAAGGTAAAAAGATTCACTCATACATGGTTAAGTTGAAGGATATTGATACAAATGTGTCTTATAGAACAGGTTTATTTAAGATTAGAGGCGATTTCTATAGACTTAAAGAAGTTGAGGACCTAATCAAGGACACATCTTATGTTGTTTCAAAAGAAGAACAGATAAGTAAAAAACGCAAGACCGCTGAGAAACTGGATTTATTCAAGTTTCGGCCAAGAAGTCCTTCAACAGGGCATGCTTCTTCCTGACCATTTTTCCTACACCCTAACGGTGTACATATAACACAGGCTGAATCCAATACACTCATAGATACTAGTACCCACAGTGAAAAAATAAGAGAATTTGGAATTATATTTTGTAATATTAATGGCTATAAAAACCTTCTTAACTTTAATAATGAATATGATATATTTAGGAAACATCCGGACATGGCTCAAGGATGACTTTGTTCCTCCTTCATGGCTGCGAGATTATGTACCTTATTCTAGTAATGCTGTAAAGACGAGTATCAGGGGGAGAGCTAGCGGAGGCCTGGTCACACTGGTCCATAAAGATCTCAACTTCAGTGTCGATCTTTTAGTCTGTAACCGCTACTGGATATTCATTAACATCAAATTAGGACTCTTTTAATAACAATAGGAGAATATTTACTTTTCTCCTGGATGTGATAGTGATGCATACTTAGAGGAATTACATACCACGCTATCAAACTTGATCACTGAGTTTCCAAATAACTATATAATTTTAAACGGTGATTACAATAGTCATGTGGGCAGCCTAAATGACTTAGATGAGGAAATGCTATCGAACTCTAATCTGTATGAAACGAGATTACCTACTCATACTCACATCAACAGACGTGGTAACTTCTAGTGGAAATTATGGAGTCCTTAGGATTTATTCTGTGTAACGGCCGTTCATACTCAGATAGACCAGGAAAATATACTACATATCGACCTCTGGGAGGAGCACAATCGATTTGGTTTGGATAAATAATAGGTGCCTAAACCTATTTAAAGACATGAAAATATCCTTAGTTTCCGAGTTACTTGACCATTTAGCTTGTGTTACTGTCTTACAAATTCCAAGTCAACATTTACCATATTTTAAAATAGGTGAAAATCGTAGCATAAACACAGTAATACACTCAAGCTGGGTTGAAAATAAAATCAATTCATTTCAGGCAGGGCTGTCAACTTCCGCCAGAATTTACTTTAACTCTCAGGATAATAATCTTTTATATGATAATTTTATCCAAGCCATGCATGAAAATTTGATTAAGTCTGGATTAATAATAAACAAAAAACTCGTATCCCATTCAAGACGTTTACCATTAGCTCAAGCTAAGCATCAGTGGTATGACCAAGAATGCAGAAATCACAAAAGAGAGCTTAAAAAAAAGTATAGAGTCTTACAGAAACATAATTTCTCACCAGATGTACTTGATGACTACTGCAAAACTAGAAACAGCTACAGGAAATTAATAAATATTAAGAAAACTCAATTTCGTGCTTCAATATTAAGAGACCTTCAGAATGTTAAAAACAATACACAATTTTGGAAAACGGTAAATATGCTCAAACCATACAAACATCACAATAACGAAATTGCAATGGAGGAGTGGACTAATTACTACCAGTCACTTTTCGGGGGAAAAATTATTCATAAAACGCAGTACTTTTCAGTTACTCATCCAGCTCTTGAAACTGACATATCTTTATCGGAACTTCAGCATTGTATTCAGTGTTCAAAGAACAACAAATCCCCTGGACTTGATAATGTTGTGTATGAAGCATTTAAAAACCTGACCCCACAATGGGAACACTATTTGCTTAACTCATTTAATAATATATTGAACTCTGAAAAACCTCCATCATTTTGGTCCAAATCAAAACTCCACCTACTATATAAAAAAGGCCCCAGAAATGATCCTGATTACTACAGAGGAATTTCCTTGTTAAATAACATGGCAAAATTGTTCACCAGCATATTAGGAAATAGACTGATGGCATGGGCTGAATCTGAAAACTTACTCCCAGAAGAGCAGGCAGGCTTTAGGGCTTCCAGGGGTTGTGTCGATAATATATTTACGCTATCGTCAATTATTAGCATTAACTTGAGGAAAGAAGGAAATTATGTTTATGGAATTTTTATCGACCTAAACAAAGCCTTCGATTCCATTAATCACAGCATGCTCTGGGAAAAATTATTTTCTCTGGGTGTCGGAGGGAAAATAATTAGGATAATGAAGGCTCTTTATGATAGTGCCATAATGCAAATTAAAGCTGGAGGAGAACTACCTGAGGAAATTGGCATCAGTTCAGGCTTGCTGCAAGGGGAAAGCCTTAGCCAGGCTTTGTTTATTATATTCATATCGGATATAATTACATTCTTTTAGGATAATGGGGCAATAGGTATCAGCATTGATAGCAGGCATGAAGTAATTATGCTGCTATTAGCTGATGACATTGTTCTCAGTAACTCTTGGCAAGATGCACAGAAGAAACTCAGGATAATGGAAAGGTATTGCTATCAAAATTCTTTGAGACTAAACCCACATAAGTCAAAAGTGGTTGTATTTCATAAGTCGTCTAGGATGAAGCAGCTGAAACCCCTCTATTTACACAGTGAAAAACTAGAGTACACTAAAAGTTATACCTACTTGGGTGTCCAATTTACTTCTTCAGGTAGATTTAAACAAGCGTCAGAGCATTTCATTCAAAGGTCCTCGGTAGCAAGCGCCAAGGTTATGGAAATTTAAGAAAAGGCAAGAGTGACACATAGGAAACAAAAACTTCTCTATTCGATGCAATGGTATCCTCAACTTTGCTATATGCTGCCGAAATTTGGAGTCTCCGATACCTTGAAGCAATAGAAGTCGCACAGGTGAGATTTCTTAAAAACCTATTTTTATGGCCCAGAAGTACACCAAATTATGTGGTGCGTTTGGAAACTGGCAGATATGCCCTGAGTCTCAAATACTTAAAAAAGTGATAAATTTCTGGACAAAGCTCACCCTGCTACCCGCTAACAGGCTTCCAAGACAATGCTTTGATAGGCTTAGACAATTAGATTCGATCTCAGAAAAGCCAGACTTAAATTTCAACTGGATAACACAAGTGAGGTCAATGGCAGCAAGTCTTGGATGTGAGGCAGACTTTTCACGTTTATTTTTCAATGGTCTCATCGGACGAAAAGAAGATCTCGTCGATAAAATGAAAAATAATCTACTCTCCATAGACATCAATAGAGCCCTAAACTCAACCAGCAACCCTATCTACAGGATAATCAGTAGCTTCAATATCAATGAACCAGAAAACTATTTGAAATACAAGATCCATTTAAAAAAAATTAAGGATTGTAAGCCGACTCAGAGTATCAAACCCAACATCAATCAATCTGTACCTTAACTCTACAGTATATAATCTTCAAGAAAATAAAATATGCCCAATCTGTAATGAATTCATAACCAACAGTCTCCAACATCTATTTCTAAAGTGCCCAAAACTCAACGGTCCCAGACGATCATACTTGCAACCATATATACAGGATTCTAATCCACAGACAAATATTGAAAATATTTTGATTATTGATAATATCGATAAAGTTAACCGAATATTTTTGTTATTTGTTTATTTAGAAAAAATTGTTACAGAATTAGGGAACTTATCATAGCAAATAATAATAACCAACTTGCGACTTAATTTCCTATTTATTAGTGAATATGATCGATTTATGTTTATAGCATTGCAAGTAATTATTTCAATTGGATTCAAAAACATGTATTGCTATAAAAGTACTTATTTATATAATATATTTGTATCTATTTATTATTTATATTTATTAATTTATTTATTTACATATACTTGATACTGCCTGTATAATTCAATTAGATGATTAGATCAATTCGCAATGTAGATGGTTAGTTATTTAAATTAGAATTAAAAATATGTATCACTATAAAACTAAGGCAAAGTGAATATTCTCCAGTAATTATTATTATTGTTATAAAGAGAATACTCATAGAAAAAAAAGAATGAAAAAAAAAAAAATGTTTAATCTTAGGTATTATAGAATGAAGTAGGTATTGAGAATGGGAAATTATTAATTAATTAAAGGGCTAACTAGACTCTAGTGAAATACTTGTTTTGTAAAAATTGTAATTAATATTTGTACAGAATTATTTCTTAACAAATAAATATTCATTCATTCATTCCTTTCTTTATTCTTTTTTAGATTAACGGGGTTAGGTTGCAGATGTATGTGTATGGACTCCGTAAGGAGTCGCTTAGTGTAATTGGGCTGGGTAGCGAGGATAGAAGGATTATGGAAATCAAAAATATGGTTCAAGGATAAAGTGCTTGGAAAGTGCTGCACTGTCTATTTTCTTGGAAGTAATGTCGTATTTGTGGTGTTTGAGTCTTTTGTGTAAGTATTGTGAACTTTCTCCTACATAGGAAGCATTGCAATTGGGAGTAGAGCATTTCAAGTTATAGACCGTGTGTGTTTTGTTAGTTATGGGAATAAGATCTTTAAGTTTGGAGTAGAGTTTGTAAAGTTTGTTTGAAGTGGTGAAGCCTATAGTGAGATTGGGAATGTGTTTCTTAAGGGATTTGTTGATTTTTTCGAGAGAGAATTGATATGTGTGAGGGATCTATAGATGGGTGGGTTATTGCTAAGAATTTGACTGGATAACCTATGAGGTGAAGCGGAATTTTTAATGATTTTGTTTATGATATGGGGAGGGTACCGTTGGAGACAAGTATTTCCCTAGATTTTTTAAGGTTTTTCTTGTGAAATCCTGTATTATGAAAATGTTTTGTACTGTTCCTGAAGAAGGCAAACAAAGTTTGTCGAAACGTCGAACTTGTTAATTATTAAAAAACAATTACAAAATTACTTTTTTGTTTTTTATCTTGAATTGGTCGATAAGCCAACAAATTCTTGTTTTCATCTTACAACTAACGGCCAACAAAGAAAATCATCTGATAATCATTTTAACAAGCATTATATTGTCGCAAAACGGATCTGTAATTACAGTAAATAACAAGTAAATTGGAATTACAACTTCTAGTAACTGCTCACCCTTAGTATAATTAATATCGCCAATATTTGTAATTAACTTTCCAAGTTTTCTAATAATAACCAGAATCCGTATCGGTAGTTAGTAGGTTTTACTTTTCTTCCATAGAGCTGAGAAACACTAAACACTTTGTGAGAGCCCATGTTGACTCTTCCGGCGACCGATTAACACATTACAAATGATTTGTAATGTGTATTCAAAGAAAAATGAGGAAAGTTCGGCTACTCTCGGCTCATAGTTCGGCTATCATCGATGTGATTTGTGTAATAGATTTAGTTTTAGGCGTAGACAAAATAGGCAAAGGTTTGGACAAGTTAGGAACAATAAAAATTTAGCCGCAAGCGCTATGTACAACCCCCGTTTGCAATACAAACCTTTTAAAAGATTGTTTATCTCTATCGGAAAGAAGCTAAGTTATTTCATTCGTATAGGTAAAAACTATGAGGGTTTGAAAAAAGTCCGGGCGTGAATAAGAAAATCGGCAACCATATTATAGATTTTATAAATTGTCCGATACGAGATTAAAAGAAACATCTTCTTCTAGTTCTGCCAAAGAACATGTTCAAAGAAACAAATTCAAACAAATTCAAACAAAAGAAACACATTCAAAGAACAAACTAGAAGCTACAATTTATAACTACTGTATTGGAAATTATTACGAAGCAACCGACAATATGTACAACCCTCTGGAAGACTGTTTATCTCTATTGGAAAGAAGCACACGTTATTTCCGTCAAGCTCCAATGTCTTCTGTTTCTTTTGCAAAGATGTGGACAAGGCTAACAGACACACTACAAAACAGGTGTTGTCTTGGATTTAATAATTTGTTACAGTATGTGTATTGGGCGAATAAGAACCCAAGAAAGTTAACTGGTATACAGTTAAACCTACCAGAAAATACCAAGAACAGAGAAAACATGATAAATTATTTTGTTTCGGTATTTAGTTTTAACTCTCTACCAATTAATTACATAGAGGTTGTGGAAGATTCTGGAAACAAAGATATTGTACAGACTGTGCAAAAATGTTACATTAAAATTGGGGAAACGTATTTCTCAAGAACTGGAACATTGTTTTCTACCTTACCAGAAAGTGTAGCTATGGAAAAGACAGAATTGGTCTCTACTAATAATGTAATTCCTCATGTCTTACGGAAGAGAGCTAATATAACCAACAAGTTATTGCCATACGCAGTAAAAGAAATAGAACCATAATCTGTAATGTATGTACTATCTGCAAAGAAACGAAGCTAGAACTTGAAGAGGTGGATTTAAAAAGAAGGAAGGTAGATTATGTACAGAAAACTACAGCTCTTAAAGAGGAATGCAGGCATTTGTTGGAGAAGGAAAACGAGTTGACCGAATTTAAAAATAGGTTAATAAACTACTTTAAAACATACTGGAAGAGTTTGGGCACAACTGGTATTACAATGTTTGTGCGTTTACCGTAAACAATAAGGAACTTTTACATATGTTGGAGTCCTTGCAGAGAAAGGAGGATGCAAGAACCTATACTTTCTAAAAGGGCACCACAAAAATATATTTATAAATGCCTATTCTAATAAAGAAATCTTAAAGAAGGTGGTTACATTATAATACCAAAAAATGGGTTGGATATAATTTCCTCACCCACCGAAAAACCATTTTTAACCTTTAGGACAAATGGTGTAACAACTTACAAAGGACACTCGTTTGCCAATATAGAGAAGATGAAATTCTACGGAGACATGTGGAAAAATATGCTAGATAACGCCGTTACACAATAGGAGATGGAGAAGTTTAACGATAATACTATGCAAGAAATAAAAGGTCATGTTAATGTTTCTAAGTGCAACCGGCTAGAAGAATTGTCAGAAGGAACAGAACTACTAATAATAGGCCTTAAAGCGCTAATAACTTTGGTTGTCGATGCGCAAAAAAAAAAAGGCCTTAAATTAATTTCTCATAGAAATAAAATCCGGTACATATTACAATTCGAAAATATAGGGACATTGTACATATGCAATTATTGGTTAGGAAAAGAAATAGAATTTGGAAATGTAGATTTAAATTATAAAATAAAAATTAAATTGGATGGACTTAAAACTACTTTGAGGACACTTAAAGAAAAGATTGTGTTTTGTATGTAAATTATGTTATACATTGTTAACAAAATAAAAAAATAAAATAAAAAGTTGTTTTTTCTCTATATCCCCTCCACCAAGGTGGCTGAAACAATGGTAGCCGAGAGTATAGCGACCCCCGTTTCTTTCATATCACAGAGGGAACGATGTGAGAGAGATGAGAGTATGTGGTGAGAAGTATGTGGGTGAGGTATAAGGGTCTAAAGGAAACTACTATTCCCACTAAGTGGTGAATGTGATGGGCTTGGATGGCGAAGGTCGCTAGATCGCTTTTGCTGACCTCAGCAAAAAAGAATAATTTTTACACTTCTTCTTCTACGGGGGGGTGGTAGTTGGGAGGGGTTAGTGTTGGTTGAGGGCAAGTGAGTAGAAACTGGGTGGGCGTGGGGGTTGGGCCGCCATGATGTGCAGAAAAGTGGCCTAGAACCGGTCAATTCTGCCTACTAACGTTATAAAAAAAAAAAACATTGTAAATTCTCCTGTGAATATATACAAACTGATCTCTCTAATTGGTTTTGTTTTTAAATTTTATTTCAAATTTTTGAGATTTCATTTCCGCCGGAAATGCAAGCTCACAGGTATTTTTAGTGAAAATGATCATTTAACTATATGATCAACTTATGTAATAATAATATTTAAATTATTCAACTTTCTCAACAGCAATTATACAATTACAATTGAGAACTTTTCAAACTAGGAACTTTTACTGAACATAAAGTTGACTAACATTATAGATAACTTATTGAACATATAGATAGATAACTTACTGGCAATTTTATTGAATTTTTAGCCCTAAGGATTTTTGGTACGTGAACTCGATTAATGGCAGCGCTTTTGCCCGCTCTCAGCAATTTGTAAGTACAATAAAGCCTAATTCATACATCTCCCAGAACATTCACAAATCATCAATATTTTAAAATGTTAATAAAAAGCGATAGGTGTAATAGGTGCAGTTAGTTCTTGCTGCCTTCAGAACCACCCATCTGTAGTTAGGGACTGTAGAGAATGTCTGACGCAGCTTTCCCCTCACATAAAGTTTGGCTGAAATGAGTTCCGGGACATGTGAGGAATAGAGGCAATGAAACAGCCAACTACTGGTCGGGAATAGGGCGAACATCCGCAACCTGACCTAGTGACGATGCATGCATCACTTGGAGATTGGCTCTGGAGGGAGCACGACAAAATCTGGTAACTAAGTCCCGGAGCCAAACATAGAAAAGAATGAAAGCTCTGGAAGACTAGAACTAAAGACACCCTTTGTTACTAAAGTATGGATTATGTCAGGAGATGGAGGAAACGACCACGTAACTGCTGTTCGTTGTGTTGCAATCGCTGGATTGCGTTATAACACAATCGCTCGCGCGCACATATCACACACATTCCACCAATTTGTATTTTTTCGAACTTTATATTACACTTGAATGTAAAGCAGGAAGCTTTACAATTGGTTTGAATGCTAAATTGATTCTACAATTCTGGTACCAATTAACAATCGTATGATCTGTAAACATGAATTGTCCAAGTACCTACTTAAACTTGCAAAATTTCAAATAATCTGATTTAACAATTTAAGTGCAGCTAGTTTAGCTTTCCTTTGGAAAAGTTTTGTAATTCCTCTATGAGGAAAAATGAAGTTTTGAAATAATAAAGTTCCAGTATTTGGATAGGAAATCTAATTTATTGCTGACGACACGTTTTTCCGGGAAATTGCGATCCCTTGAAGAAAGAGTTCATCATTGTAATCTTTGTAAAATTCAACAAACTTTTGCAATAAAAATCAAAAAGTAAACTTGAGATATTTTTCTTTTACTGTGTTTGCTATTTTCCATTTTCCTTTTTTTTCCCACCCCTGTAATCATTTCTGGATTTTCCCAGCTTTGTTGATTCTTTGTTTGTTTTGACAGTTGAATAAATATAGAGTTCTTCTCAATAATTCCTTATTCCCTCCACCCCGCCATTACTATTCGTAGCCAGTACAATGGAGCAGATTACAATGGAAATTTTATTTACAATAAAAATATAAGAATATTTTTATTTTTGCTATTGTTTTTTTAACTGATTGAAAATAAATTAATACAAAAAAAAAGAAGAAAATTTGATGTGAAAATCCCAATAGGATTTTTCCTTCTGCAATGATTACAATCTGACAGACAAACTTTCTTTAAATTCAATTTTTACTTTCGTTTATTTGGCCTTAATTGCACATTTAGTGGTGGCAGACAATTGTACTAAAGGTCGGCTTTTAGGATAAAACGATCTACCTGGCTGTAATTATACGTATTGTAGATCACCCGAAGCGTCTCTACCAATACCGAGTTTAACTTGAAATAGCAGTGGAATTAAGCCTTATATTACACGCCTCAGAAAGAATATAGCAATAACGCAGATTTCCAAAAATTGCCCAAAATCTTTGACAAAATCAATTTTTCTAGAAATATTATTTTCAAACAAAAATGATAAGATTTATATATGAACCAATTACAATTTGAATTATTTAGTCGTACAGCTGCCTGCAATATCTTAACCCCCTATCACTTGGAATAGTGGGTCTGAACCGAGATTGGCTAATCTGGCACTGCTTGAATTAAGTGTAAATACTAAACATAATTTAAATTTAGGTTTAGGAATCAGGGCTGCGAGGAATGTCGAGTACTCCACCCCAACTTGTTATTTTAGTTGCAAAATGGTTGTGGTTAGAATGAACGTATTTATTGGTATGAGAGTTTAAATTGACATAAATGAATCTAATTGTATGAATATATTGATTGATAGGTTTGTCAATGAGTATTTAGCGTAAATATAGAGGTATAAATGTTGAAAACTAATAAATAGTTTAATAGTAGTATATTTAGTTTAGTGGATATTTGACGATAAATTGCTCACATTTATAGAATAATTTAGAGGATATGGCCTAAAAACAAAAAAAACAAAAATCAATTTAAAAGAAATTATTACAACCGTTTCCGAGAAAAATGCTTAAAAACACAGAAAGTTTTTCGGTAATGATGCGCATCCGATTACATTGATTTTCCCTAAAGCTAAAATTCTAACAATCTAAAATAAAATCAAATTTCATATTATATAGCTTAATATTATATAAAGTAGCTTAGAGTAAAGCCTAATCTTGCAGCACATTCATACAGACCGTTCGCTAAAAACATTTACTAGAGAATAAGACAAAATAAAGAAAAGGGAAGGAGATTGTGCGCAGTTTGCAGAAAAGGAAGGAGATTGTGCGCAGTTTGCAGAAAAGGAAGGAGATTGTGCACAGTTTGCAGAAAAGAAAGGAGATTGTGCGCAGATTGCAGAAAAGGAAGGAGATTGTGCGCAGTTTGCAGAAAAGGAAGGAGATTGTGCGCAGCTTGCAGAAAAGGAAGGAGATTGTGCGCAGTTTGCAGAAAAGCGTTGGAGAAAAAAAAGGCGAGAAAGTAATAAAAAAGTAAAACGAAGTATTCAGTAAAGTTGCATTTCCGGTTGACATATTTTGAAAAAAACAAAAGTTTTGTGACAGATCTGATAATAGAAATTAAATAAAATATCAAGCTTTAGGTTCCTGCGTTTTTTCGGTTGTGATTTATTTAGTTTTCAAGCACTCTATTCCTTAAAGTAATTTTTTTCGTACTAAGCAAGTCTTAAAAACATGTACAAGCGTCATTCAATAAGTTTAGAGACAAGGATCCATAAATCAATACATAAGAATAACAATAGTTGCAGTGTTCACAAGTTGGCACCTCTGTCATCAGTTTAAAACAGCTGTTTGACCTTTTTTATCTGTTCAGTATACATAACCTCTATTACTCATTCAAAGATGGATAATGCTCTGAAAATCTGCAGTTTGGAAGAACAACTTTCACTGATAGGATTTCTGGTTTTCGAAGGGATTGGAACCAACTGAAATTCACTCTTGCATGCTCGCGCTCTTTCGTATAGAGATGTAGAGCGTGCGAATTTCTATAAGTTGACTGATCGATTCAAAATGTGTTGGGGAATTATATCGAAAATTGGGTAAACTGTGCGATACATTTAATACACTACATTAAAGCTATAAACTTTTGTCTCTATAATTTGTATTTCCGGTGAAAATTTGCAAGTTCGCAACATTTCCTGTTAAAGTAGTAAAAGAAATTATAAATTTACTGATAATTAAATTTCACTAATTAAGTATATTCCTAATTAAAGTGTAGATAAGTATAAATTACTGATAAACAAGAACTACTTAAAATAGCATGTTAAATGTATTAACAAATATAATTTAATGGTAAATCCCTTTTATGTTGAGGTGCACAAAGTTGGATTAAAGAGAGCGCCTGTATTCAGCCCTAAATAGACAGAATAATAATGAAGTCGAGGAAAAAAGTGATAACTACTAATTCCTTTTAACTTGGTATATTCCAACTACAGATCTAAAGAGCTGCAACATTCTATTTGAAACATTTTTCCGGGAAAATTCATTTAAGAGGGCTTTTAGGGGAGGGATGAAGTTAGGCTTTCTTGCCTATTCCAGGGTGCCATTTCCGTGCATTATGGTACTATCGTCTACAGAAACACGATTCTGTTTGCTGATGATCAGGCGCTATAGGCGGTTTGCGAAGACCAACTGCAACATGCCGTCCGTAAGTTGGAGCTCTTCTGTTTCAAGTACGAATTCCTGATCTCCAGTAGCATGACATTAACGGGATATCCTCCGGTTCGATCAAAAATAATGGTGGACGGAGACATAATCGAACAGGTTTTGCATATTCAGTTACTGGGATATCAGATCTCGCCATGTGGACGAACGAATCGACTTGAGGATTAAGTTGAAAGGTTATCAATCGACGTGCGGAACCATCTCAGGCTAGTTCTGGAACGAAACATCAAATGAGAAACCCAGCCTAAATTTGAAAAGGTCATATAGCACTCCTCGCCTGTACGCATGAGGAGGTTTTTTAACAAAAACTTTTACTATGACGCAACAATTACGTAGCGTTTTCTTTGGCTCATATGAATAAATCAGTACGGCAGTCATCGTCTTAAAGGAGTTAGAATTGGTCAGAAAGCCTTAATCCTTGTTGATAACGATGACTATCATCTACATAATGTCAATATTCTTTAATATCAAAGTTAATTGAAGTACTGATAGTAAAACTCCCACGTTTGATGGACTTTTCCAGTTGTCATTATGTAAGTTGCAGTAAGAGAAAGTCGTGTGAGTGTTTCTACTAGATTTTTTTTATGTAACTCGTTCGGTAAGATAATTTCAAGATAAGTTGTCCAATGAGAATACAGGAAAATTTAATTTCATACAGACTGACAAGATAATATTATGTTAATATTACACCGAATATGTAATATTTGCATATATATGTACATGTTAATTAATTCTGCAACTTGTAGAAAATATTTACTTTAATCATATGTTTTATCAAGGAAAAATTCACTCTAGCTCACTAATAATATCAGCTGTTTACTTAGATTCTATAAAATGTTAAATTTAGAACAAGATGGCGCACAATATTAGCTGAAGTTTTTGAGCAATAAGCAATGTTTGAGCAATGTTGACTAGGTGGGGGTTTAAATCGAATATTTATTAAACTTATAATACAGTTCCTTATGTTTGAGGAACTTCCTATAATGAAGAGTTAGTTTTTAATAAATGTAAAATTTAATATGGATTACTTTTATGTAAGTGGAATATAGGAATCGTGCCAACATTTCAGAAGTGTGTTTCCATCGGAAGTTTGGCCCTTTTTTTTGTGAAATGTGAACAAAATATCTAAAGACAACGAAAAGTTGCATGAAGTTAAATAAAATGTATTACTGCGCCGTTTAGCAACCATCAAAACCGGCATCTAACGAGCAAATTTCAATGAAAATTTAAACTTGGGAAAATATCTACACTCATATAGGCCTGGCGACTTTTCTAGGCTTCTGGAGAATATATGATGTTAGATTTCAAATGTTTCTGATGTTGTTCAATGTTAATAGCGCTGTCTTTTGGGCTATGTTGTAAATCATTTAAGTACTACCTACTTCCATGGGCTCGCTAACCAATAGTACGTACTCCGATCGTGTGAGTGTTTCATATCAACAATTTTGTTTTTGTTTTTCAAAACACCTACTTCCAATAAAACTCAATTTAGAAAAAAAATTAGATACAATCGCAGTATTTCGTTTTACAGCGATTAAGAGAAACTGCATGTTTCATACCATTTATATCTATTACGGGCAAGATAAGAAATGGCATTGTTTTGTTTAACTTCTCACTTAACTTCATCTGTCTAGTAAAAGATCCATGGAATGACGCAAAACTGATATTCTATTCGCTGAACAGTTTCAATGAGAATTCAGTACAAACTGATAGACAGAGAAAAGTGAAAAATATAAATTGAGAAAACTGGTATTTGAAAAATTGGGAAAATTTGGAAATCACAAGTTCCATTCCGACGCTATATAATTATCCATTAGTAATCAGTAAGCTGTCCTATTGCTTTGTCAAACTTATATAGGTCAAAGAATCAAATGCTAAAGAAGTGGTAGATGTCAAAGTATGTATTTGGAAATACCATGGGAATACTAGAAAGGAAATTGCTTCTCTCCCAACTTAGTAATTTCACTTGAAATGAAGGGAAATCAGATAAGTTTTTGAGTTAATTAGATATGTTTTGAAAATTGAGTATATGACAACTTTAATATGAACAGACAATCCGGGTTCATGGGGAGGGGAAGTTAGCTAAAGTTCTGAACACTTTCACTAAGTTGGCCTAATGAACATCATATTAGTTTGCATGTTATTTATAATACGAGCACCATTCGATAAATAAAGATGAAATGGTTATATAGATCTTACGTGGTAAATTAAATGATTCACATAATTTACCTATTACACCTCACACAATCCCTTCTCTCACGGTGTTTTTTTACATTTTTTATTTCTAGAGTTGGTAGTAAAAACTTCTTTGTTTTGAGGTTTTGTACATTTGTTTTTTACTTCTTCTTTGCTACGAAACTTGATGCCACGAAATGCTTGAGTTACTGTCCCCCTCCCCAAATTCCCCTAAAAATCATATTTCCCAGGAAAATGTTACAAATAAAAGTGATGAGTATTTATGTGTGTAGACAGTTTACGAAGTTTGAAGAAAATCGTTGGAGCCGTTTTCAAAAAAATTACGAAAACTGAAAAAAATCATTTAGTAAAGTCGCACTTCCTGTTGATGGATTGTGAAAGAAATCTTCGTGTCTGTTGCGATGGTAATGTCTAAACGAAATACCAAGTTTGAGCTTCTTTTGCGAATTTTCGTTTTCGAGATATTCTGTTAAAACACAAACATATACAAACCATTCGCTAAAAGCATTTTTTCGTACTCAGAGAACCCCAAAACATGTATTTCCGGTTTAAATAAACATTTACTTCCTAAGGACGACAAAAGGCTAAGATATTGAGTAATATCTTCATCAAGAAATATCTACAGCGTCCATCGTCAATCAAGCCCACATGGTATCAAATAAGTTTAATCCATGAGCAAACTAACCAATGCTGTTCTAAGATATTTTCTCCCAATATGCCCTTTTTAAAGGCGGGAGAATTCTCTCTGATAAAGAACTTTGCTAGCCTTTGTCGTGTGTTTGTATTGATCAAGCCTTTAGAGCGAACACAAAATGGCATCACCTAGGACCAGCTCTCCGCCACTTCATCTTCTCCGCCTTCTAGACAGCAAAACTAGTATTATAATGTTAAGACCATTTAGTGATTCATTCCAGTGCTAACAAACCTTACTCAGTCGAAAAGCAAACTCAGACGCATCTGGTACTTTAAATGAAAATAATTCTGCTTAATATTCAAGATTCATCAATCTATTTAATCCAAATTTACATATTTATGTACACGAATATATTTCTTTTATTTACTTAATATGTATTCATTAAATTTTCTGTAGCTACATATTAATTAATTTATTTTTTTAACTATTTTACAGGTGAGTGCATATGTACATTTTTATCAGCTGTCTTTGTTATCTGTACGGTAAGATTATTAAACTGCTTATTTTTATAATTACCAGTATAGTTATATACTTGACAAGAACTCTGATTCATTTATAATCAGTAATTCGTAGGAGGAAATTCTTTTTCAATGAACTCTTGCATTAAAATGTATATATTTTCAGTTTACCATTTAAACTATTAAAAAGAAAGAAAACATGTTTGGAAATGTAAATTTAGAGAATAAGTTTTAATAAATGGGAAAATAATCTTTAGAAAGATTTTACAGCATCCAGTTACTGTTCAGTTACAGTCCAGTTACTGTTCAGTTACTGTTCAGCAATGCCATGTATATTTTCTGAACATTGTGTATGTATTTCTGATTTTATTTTAGAATATAAAATTTAATTCAAACATTATTTCTTCCTAGTTAATATTACTATCAAGTTTTAGCAATTGTATCCCAATCTTAGACTTAAAAATTAAAGATGACAACACTGTGATTATTTTTAATCAATGGAATAATTAGTACTCGTGGATTGTTCACTATTGCAGAAAAGAGAATTTTTTTGTATACAGTTGATCTGAACTTAATTACTTAATCACTATTGATAATACGAAATTAATTAAAATTAATGCAAGTAAAAAAAAATAAAATTGATCGCTTCAATTGGAGCTTCAGTCTTACTTACCAATCATAAACCTTCGGCAATTGGAGCTTCAGTTCTCACTCACCAATCATAAATCCTCCGGCAATTGGAGCTTCAGTCCTGACTACATTTATACAGCCTCCGCCAATCCATGTAACGGCAAGACCATTCTCCTGTCTATATCAACAGCAGTTCTTTGAGGAAAACCCCAGCTTTTTCTCAAGTTATCACTTACTGGCTTTGCATCTCCTAGCAACGGCAAAAGAGGAAACCGCTTGAAACTTAAGTAGCAAGTATATATAAATATCAATCTATATCTAACATCAAATTATAACCGATTCTACTTCGATATTGTAATAGTATTCGAAAACTAACGAACAATCTTTGTCAATATTCTCCATCGACTGTAGCTCCATTACTTATACTCTTCTAGTAAAGTCTTTAATTGTTCAATTGCCTAGTTCTGAAATATAAATGTGAATTATGTTAATAGTAAGCTACATTTATTAATTAAGTCTCTCAACAGTGGCCTGTATGAAATATTACAAAAGTAAAAATATGGCGGGTAAACTTATAAAACTTTCTCTTACTGCAGTTTCAAGTGACAAATTTTCTTCAAACTTAATAATTTTTACTGAACGTTCATTTGTCTTCAGTTTGATACCAATTGGAGAATCTAAACTGCAATAAAATGATTTTGTTAACTTTCCCCTCCGCCGCCAAATCTATACGATGAGAAAACGTATAAAAGTGCTCTCAACCTATTCTCATTTTCAAAGTACATCACCCAAATCTACATCAAGAAGTCATCATACACCATAGTCTCAGTCAGTCACTCTCTTGCACGCTACTCTTTGCTAGTAAAATCCTTACAACCTTGTGATCAGCCAGTGTAAACTTTAATCTTATATTACATTTTCGGTCCTAACCCAGCAGAAACTCCAAGGTTTCTCTTCTAGAACGATTATAGCGTCACAGTTCTTCAGGAAGTCACCTACACTTCCTCCGGGTTTTCCAGTGTTTCTAGGCCCTGCTTTTTTTTCAGTGGCCACCTTACAAAAGTGTTTTCCTTGATTCTTTGCCCTAATTCAATGATCCTTCCCCTTGAGTTTCAGGCCACCTCATTAGCCAAAGATTGTAGACCATCAGTCGAGGACTAAAAATGACGGACGTTAAAATGATTAAAGAAAACTGTAATTAATGGTTCATATTGATTAAAATAAGACTCTTCTAAAAACACATAGCCTAAATCGTATTTATAAATTGATCATCAAAAGTAATGATCTATTCATATTTTATTATCAGAACTAATAAACACAGGGTAAAATTTACATCCCAGGGAATTGAACCCTACATTGTTATTATGAATTAAAAACTTGGTTGCTCTAACTAGTAAACCACGTCTAGCAAACTGTTTAACTATGTAAAAATTTAATATGTTAATGCTACTTGCCTTTCACGATAAGTTCCCTTGAGTTTTCTCAGAGTAAACCACCTGAGAAACACGCATTTTTCAGATTTTCCTATGAGAAAACAAACACAAAAAACAAGCAGTAGTTATTTATTAGATCTGAACAAATATTTATTCCCTAGGATTTCCTTCAAGGAGAAAATAAAAAGCAAGATTAGAAAACTATAATTTATTAGTGGAAATTTATAGAACTGGTTCTTCTTCAAATCTTTTTTATTATCTAACAGGAAGTCCTTGTTTAGTTTACAGTTTTTCCGTCATTTTTACTTTCTGTTAACTTTCTTAAATTTACTTTCTGTAAAATTTTTATTTTCTGTACTATATTCTCACTGCTCTTGGTAAGAGGAACTATTGCGTTTCGGTCAAATTTTTGAAATTGAGTTTTCACAGGAAATAAATGTTTTGAGGTCCCTTGAGCCTGAAAAGTGGTTTTTTAGAAATTAGTCTGTGTGTGTGTGTGAATGTGGCCAGCATAATTCAAAAAGCACATATCATAGAAAGTTCAAACTTGATATTCACCATGGAATCTGATAATACGGTTTTGTTCAAAATCGGTCTGCCGGAAGTACCACTTTACTGATGTTTTTTCGATTTTTTTTTCAGATGTAGTCGAAAACGGCACCATTGATTTTCTTCAAAATTCATATATCAACTACATATACAGTGTGTTACAACTTTTAATTCAGACGATTGGGGCAATTACATTTCATGGGGGTTTTGGAGGAGATGGGGTTATGCTTTCCTCTGAAGAGCTGTTTTTATCTGTTGTACGTTTTTATTATTTCTGTAATAATAATCATAAAAATATGTTGCCTAAATTCCGAGTTTTAAGAAAATCGATTGACCGGAAAGGCATTTTCACTGAACACTTTTTCCGCGATTTTTTCTGTAAAAACGCCGCTGGATTTCATTAAATTTAATATAGAAATTATACATGCAGAGACCTAGTATACTGAGTGTGCATGCAGAGACCTAGTATACTGAGTGTGCATGCAGAGACCTAGTATACTGAGTGTGCATGCAGAGACCTAGTATACTGAGTGCACATGCAGAGACCTAGTATACTGAGTGTACATGCAGAGACCTAGTATACTGAGTGTATATGCAGAGACCTAATATACTGAGTGTACATGCAGAGACCTAGTATACTGAGTGTAATGCAGAGACCTAGTATACTGAGTGAACACTGCAGAGACCTAGTATACTGAGTGTACATGCAGAGACCTATATACTGAGTGTAATGCAGAGACCTAGCATACTGAGTGTGCATGCAGAGACCTAGTATACTGAGTGTAATGCAGAGACCTAGTATCCTGAGTGTACATGCAGAGACCTAGTATACTGAGTGTACATGCTGAGACCTAGTATACTGAGTGTACATGCAGAGACCTAGTATACTGAGTGTACATGCAGAGACCTAGTATACTGAGTGTACATGCAGAGACCTAGTATACTGAGTGTACATGCAGAAACCTATCAATTTTGTCTGAAACTTTTTCCGTGAGAATTCATTTAAGACGGATTTTGACAGAGAGGGAAGTTATGTTTTCCTCGAAAAGTCGTTTGATAAAGTCCTCCATTCAGATAAATTGAAAGCAACTACACATGCAGTAAGAATTATATGTGAAGTGAATTAGTGAGCTGTAGGGGCGCCAAAAAGAAAAACATCTAAGGATACATACTGGACGCGAACCCGGGGCCTCTGCGCTGCTAGTCCAGCGCACTACCCTTCCCTAACTTATTATATATACATATGTACTACACATACAGACTGCTACTAGGGAAATTCTTCTATTTCAGACATTCCTAGGGAAAAATACAATTTAGGTGGTTTTGGAGGCGTGTCTACCAACTAATCTGCCGAAGCAACTAGAGCCCTGAAAATGGATCGCTTATACTCCGCCGTCAATGACAAATTTGGTTAATCAGCTGTGCGTTAATTACTATTGTAGTTTTCAATATTGCAATGTTGTTAATTATATACCTTATTTCATACTATTATTACGTATGTATTGATGAGTAAGAAGGTCGCGTCGATGAGCGCAGAAGGGTCTAGACTAGAGCCCGCCTGTGGTAGTTGCAAATAACGATGTTAATTGGAGTGAGAGAAAGACCTACAAGTGTTTCACATCAGATTTTTTACTTTCTCTTAGTCCTTAGTAACAGGTCCTTAGTCCTTAGTAACAGGTCCTTAGTCCTTAGTAACAGTCCTTAGTCCTTAGTAACAGGAAGTATTGCATCGTGTCAAATTTTCGAAATTGAGTTTTCCCGGAAATACAATACATTTTGAGGATCCCTGAGTATGGGAAAAATGTTTTAAGCGAATGCGCTGTATGTAGGTACCACTTGACTCACTCACTGTACACCGCATGGATATTAATGATAGGGCAGATAAGCACAATTTGAAATTAAAATAAAATTTGTCTTTCAGTTCATATCTGTATTAAGGAATAAGAGAAAGTCGTGTGAGTGATTCAAACCCTCTCCTCAATTTCCACATTATTCTTTCAAGGAAACTACTTATGTGTATATATTCCTTTTCTTTAACTTTCAAAATTTAATTAGCAAAGAAAAGTTGAGCGATAGTATTGATTTCAAAAGTGGAAATGGAGTCCATCAAATTACATTATTGATAGAGCCCCATACCCTCCTCACTTCCACAACCACTTTAATCTAATTACAATCTTCTAATTTATTTACTCTTAATGCTGGCCGAGCAAATATTGCCATCGTGTCAAATTTTAGATATCGAGTTTTCACGTTTGATTTAAAAAATGGTCTATTTGGTGTGTGTGTGTGTGTGTGTGTATGTGAATGTGTATGTGTATGTGTATGTATGTATGTATGTATGTGAGACTAGCTTAGCCCAAGAACGAAAAATCGCAGAATGTAAAAATTTTGCATTTCGTATAGGCATTAATCACCATGGGATTTGACTGCAAGTTATATGTCAAAATTCCTTAACCGGAAGTAACTCTTTTTCAATAGAGTTTTTCCATTTTTTTGCGTTTTTTTGGAAAACAGCTTCAACAATTGTCTTTAAACTTAGTATATCGACTGAATGTTGTATACAAAGAGCTCCAACTTTATTTGGAACATTTCACCGGAAACATTCAATTAAGGTGGTTTTTGAGAGGGGTGCGGGGTTGTGTTTCCACTGAAGTGCTGTTATAATTTACTATACAATTCTATTATCCAAATAATAATAATAATAATAGTTGGAATTAAATATGTTGTCAAAATTACGAGTTTGAAGGAAATAGGTTGACCGAAAGTATCATTGCGTTTTTCTTCATAGAAACACCTATGGATTCCATTAAGTTTGCTACACTACTATATATGGAGACTTGTGATTTTTATTTGAAGCTTTTTTCGGAGAAAGTTCATTTTTGAAAGTTTTGTGTGTGGGCAGTGTGTGCAGCAGTGTGTGCGGCAGTGAGTGCGGCAGTGTGTGCGGCAGTGTGTGCGGCAGTGTGTGCAGCAGTGTGTGCAGCAGTGTGTGCGGCAGTGTGTGCGGCAGTGTGTGCGCCAGTGTGTGCGGCAGTGTGTGCAGCAGTGTGTGCAGCAGTGTGTGCGGCAGTGAGTGCGGCAGTGTGTGCGGCAGTGTGTGCGGCAGTGTGTGCAGCAGTGTGTGC
>JAAEAF010006716.1:0-52368 GCA_011037195.1 Triatoma infestans
TGTTGAGGAGCTATGGCAGAGACAGGAAGTTAATATGCGGCGCTACTTCCAGTCGCCATAATGCCGTAGTAGAGATGGACGTTGGACTCAAAGCGCTGAATCTCGGAAGCCCTGAGCATCCAGTGGTGCTGGGATGTCAGGATTGCACCAATGAGTGAAAGTGCAGGAGCTGCATGACAAATTTTATAGTTACCTGAATGATCCACTTATAGACAAAGAATTGTCAACTCAGTGGCTGAGGTCTGGGCGTTTTCGCGGAGTCTGAAGGCTTCTGTTTGTCATTCAGGATCAATTGATACCGATGAGGTGTTATCGTCAGCACATGCTAAAGGAGGAAGCGCTGACGGATAGTTTTCGGTTATGCTTTTCGGCAATGAGTCTATTCAGCATATTACAGGTGGGTGTGATGCTCTTGCAGGGTCCGAATATTTGGGAATGCACAATAATGTGGCCAAGCTGTACCACCAGACCTTGGCTGTCAAGAATGGTGCCTTAAGGGGTGCAGTGCCGTATTGCAAGTACGAGCCTAGTGAGCTATTATTGCAGGCTTAGGCTGTCAAGATATACTGGGACCAGGCTGTGGCTACCGATCGTGCTGTCATACCCATAAGCCTGATATATTAATGATTGATAGGGAAAATAAAGTGACGGAGGTAGAGGAGTTAGCGGTCCCGAATGACGCGAATATAAACTCCACCTGAAGCTGTTGAAGGTACGATACAGAGTGTGTCCTGCCTGAAGTTAAGAAATGAGAGAGAATGGTAACGTGAACTGTACAGAGGTAGTGGCTGCTGCAGCCCCTTGCTCAGCGTTTTCGCAATGGCATAATAATAATAATAATAAAATAATAATAATAATAATAATTCTATTAGCGCCCCTGCAGGACCGGGGACAGAATAGGCCTGCTCCTGTCCAGGATGTCGTAAGAGGCGACTAAAGGACTACGCAGGGACGGTTGGCTTACAACTGTATGGGCTTAGCAAACCCACGGAACTCTAGCTCAATACCACGCCACATTGAACATCACTCATACATACACAACAGATACACACATACACAAACACACACACTTATTTGAACCCCTAAATCCCGGTGAGAGGTACCGAGCCGGGAGGTTTGTGGGCGGGGGTATCGGCCCACTGAATCGGCCCCACTGAGAACCAGGCCGAACTCAGTGCGTAAGCAGGCCCTCCCTCTGGTAAGGGCGCTCTGCCGGTGGGTGATGTTTAGTTCGTCCCGACTCGTGGGAACTGCATGGATCCTGAAAAAACCAAAATCATGAATGATTTAAACCCTCTTTCCCAAACCCTTAACCAATCTACCACTCTCCTCCTCCATCCCCAAACCCCTCTCCCCACCCATTCTTTATCATCTTTCGGACGCGGATTGACTGGCTTAGACCCCGGCAAGGACAAGGAAATTACGTCAGCAGTGGCTGTTAATTCAGCCAATGTTGCAGCTACGCTGCAACCTTATGAACCCTCTTCCCCGCCGAGGAAGAAAGCAAAGGGAGGCAACATTGGAAAGAAGAAGGAGACAATATAGTTTCTGAACTTTGAACAGGACAACTGGGCCCGTTTTTTCACTCTAAAAAAGAAAGAAGGAAGCTTTAGCACTAGCTGTTCCTTTAAATTGAGTGCATTTATTAAAAATACGCTTGGTAAGACAAAAAGTATAAAAAAGCTAGGGGATGGCTCAATTTGTATTGAAGCTGCGACTCCCAGTCAAGCAGCAGCAATACTGGCCTTAAAGAATATCGGAGATACGGATATCGAAGCAGCCCCACATAAGAGATTGAATTCATCCCAGGGTGTTATAACATGTAGAGATTTCCTAAACAGTGCCCTCGATGATATTAAGGAAGGATTGGCACCCGAAGGTGTAATTGATGTACGAAGGATTAGGAGAAGGCAGGGTGAATGTCTAATTGACACTGCCTCTCTGGTCCTTACATTTAATAGACCAATTCCGTACAGAAATTGAGGCTGCTTTTTATAAGCTCAAAGTCCGCCCCTATGTCCCTTCGCCCATGCGCTGTTACAAGTGCCAGCGGTTTGGACATACATACAGCGGTGCAAAGCAGTAGAAGAATTGTGTGTTTGCGGAAAGGGGGGAATGTAGCCCGTCTATAAAATGCATAAACTGTGGGGGTGACACAATGCTAAATCAAACGTGTGTCCAATATTATTGAAAGAGAAAGAGATCCAGAAATTAAAAACTCTTCAACATCTGTCCTATCCCGAAGCTAGGACGATTGTTGAAAGCAAATATTATGTGGCACCGTCTGTGACTTTTGCTGATAAAGCAAAGTCATTGGCATACCAATTTATGGCGAGTTCATCCCCGGCTTTAAGGGGAAATATGAATAAGGTGGGAGATCACCCACCACTCGTACATACTGCTCCTAATGGAGCATCGCCGGCCAAGGAGCTGGCTTCAATTATCCCCACAACCAGTGGGGACCCAAATAAATTGATGGGTGTAAGCCCGTCAGTGCCGGCCCCAGGGTTGGCAGCTAACCCCACAGTCAGTGGGGATAATTCAAATAAGGCGGGCTTAATACCGCCAGAAGAAATTTCTGCCTCCTCACAGGATGCTTGGCAGTTGGTTAAACTACCTTGCCCGCTACCAAAGAGGAGAAATCAAAAATCAAAACGTTACCGGAACAGACTAAAGCTCAAAGGAGCATTTGTAGGGAAGATGGAAGCTCTCCAGCCTCTACTTCCACTTCTTATAATCTCCGTTCCCCGCGCCAACAATGGCAATTACTAGGGACGGATTTAGATGCCTCCGAGTCTGAAGGGGGTGGATTATCAGATCGCCCCTCAACTCGTAAAAGAAAAGGGCGGGCAAAAAGAAAAACTAGCAAGAACGCCACAGAATAAGACCTGTTATTTAACAAATAACCATGAATAGCAATTTATACCACAATGATTTTTATGGTGGTTATATATTGTTACGGTCTACACACAAGTTTTCAGACAAGTTTGTAGACACTGAAAAATTGTGTAACTTTTATATCTATTTAAAAAATGTTCAATTTACGACGAGAAAAATCATACCTGAAGTGGTTAATGTAATAATTCGCTAAAATGACTGAGTTTTTAATCCAATGGAACATGCGGGGCTTTATTAATAATATAGAAGGACTTCGCCGCATGGTAGCGGAATACCGGCCATTTGGTGTATGCCTCCATGAGACAAAGTTACGTCCGGGATATACAATCCAGGTTCCCGGATACAAAATGTACAATAAGGAGGTACAGCCCAACCCAGGTGGAAGGGCGCATGGAGGAGTGGCTATCTGCATTAGGAATAATGTAATTAGCAGGAGGCTAATGCTTAATACAAACTTACAAGTTGTGGCCGTGCGCCTGGAAGCACCGCTACAGGTCACCTTAGTAAGCATTTACCTACCAGATATTTATTGGCGGAAAAAGGACCTGAAGAAACTCCTCTCACAACTGCCTGCACCGGTGCTATTAATGGGAGATTTTAACTCGCATAACACTTGGTGGGGCTCAGGCAAAAGCGATGCCCGGGGAAAGGCTCTAGAGGAGATAGTTGATAATGCCAACTTAATGATTCTTAATTACGGTGCCCCTACACATTTTAACGCACATTCAGGTACTTTTAGTGCTATTGATCTCACTATTGCCACACCTACTTTAGCGACTCAATTAGAATGGAGAACAACTGACGACCTGTATCATAGTGACCACTACCCAATAATAGTAAAGAGTTCCATCTCCAGGGCAGATTATATTATGCCCAAAAAGTATGATATGAGGAGGGCAAACTGGCCAGCTTTCACTGCTAAAGTAGTAATGCCTCCGCCCACAGCGGTTACTACTTTAGGTTATTCTTGACACAACCTTGCTTACGAAGGCTTTAGTAGATGCCGCTGAGGGTACTATACCAAAAGTAGGCGGTAGAATTCCAAGACCTCCGGTTCCGTGGTGGACTCTTGAGTGCAAGCTGGCCAACCAAGCGAAAAAGCGGGCTTTTAATAAACTTAAAAGGTACCCAACAATAGAAAATTTGACAACTTTCAAAAGATTAAGAGCCAGAGAGAGGTACATCATAAGAAAAGCAAAGAAGGAAACCCTTGCTTCCTATGTTTCGGGAATTTCGACGTCGACGACACTGAAAGAAGTATGGAATAAAATAAAAACCCTCTCTGGTCGACGCAATATCCCATCAATACCAGCCCTTCTAATAAATAACGTACCTTTAACTGAGCCACACGAAGTAGCCGAGTGCTTTGCCTTACACTTCTCAGAAATGTCGGGAAGTCAGGCGTACTCAGCTGAATTTATCCGGCGCAAAATTGAGTTGGAGCTCCAGCCCCTTGATTTTGATACCGCCACTAGTGAGGTGTATAATTCTCCGCTAACTGTGCCAGAACTTGAAAACGTATTAAAGAAAACCAGGGACTCCACGCCAGGCGTGGACGGCATCCCTTATGCAATGTTAAAAAATTTAGATACGTCAGGGAAGGAACAACTTCTCAATCTGTATAATCACATATGGGAGAGCGGTCAGTTCCCTGATGTTTGGCGGGAATCCCTCATGTTCCGATACTAAAAGAAGGCAAAGACCCCAGTGATACCTCAAGCTATAGACCTATCTCTTTGACCTCCTGCTTGAGTAAAGTCCTCGAAGCTATAGTGAATTATAGGCTAGTATACATTCTCGAGTCAAGAGGACTTTACAGCCAGTATCAAGCAGGATTCCGCAGATATCGCTCAACCTTAGATCAGATGTGTAGTTTAGAAACATACATACAGAACGCCTTTATGCGTAGACAGCACGTACTGGCCGTGTTTTTCGATCTTGAAAAGGCATATGATACTACCTGGAGACATGCGATTCTGCGGAAGTTCCATGACTGGGGACTAAGAGGGAATTTGCCAAGGTTCTTACACGAATTCCTGAAATCACGGAGGTTCCGCGTGCGTCTGGGGTCAGTATTATCAGACCTCTATACACTAGAAAACGGAATACCTCAGGGGTCGATTCTTAGTGTAACGTTGTTCCTAGTAGCGGTTAACTGTCTAGCCGAAATTATAGAGGAACCTACTCAAGTATCGTTATACGTTGACGACCTCGCCATCTATCTATCTGGTGATAATCTAAATGAGGTTGGAACAACTCTTCAACAGTCTGTAGACAAAGTGGCAAATGAGGCTTCTAGAAATGGTTTTAAATTCTCAAGACAAAAAACATGTGCCTTCATTTCTGTCGTCTGAGACATGAACATGACCCACCCGTTTTATATTTAGACGGCATACCGATAGAGTATAAAGAAAGCGTACGGTTTCTAGGCCTCACATTTGACAGTAAACTAAGTTGGCAGGAACATTTAGAATTAACATACACCAAAGCAAAAAGAACCCTGGACATATTGAAATTTCTGGGCAGTTACAAATGGGAAACGGAGAGAAAAATTCTGGAACGTATTTTCATTTGTCTCACCCGTTCCAAATTAGATTATGGAGCTCCAGTATATAATTCCGCGCGTAAGTCACGTCTTAGGATATTGGACAAAATTTATAATGAAGGAATCAGACTAATTACAGGCGCCTTCCGCACAAGTCCTCTTCAGAGCCTCTACGCAGAGTCGGGATTTCTCCCCCCACAACTTAGGAGGGAGCAGTTAACCTTGACCTATTTCGCCGGAATATGGGGAAAACCGACACATCCAATGTTTAAAACCATATTTGAGAGTCCGAGCTATGAAGAATACCAAGAGCAAATTACGCGGACGCGGCCTTTCGGAATTCGAGCTAAAAGCTTTCTAGAAGCAGAACGCTTAGAATTGGGACCAGTGGAGCCTTGGGGCACTGCTCCTTTTCCACCTTGGTTGCTATACCCCGCAAGCGTCCGTTTAGACCTGTCAGTATTCAAAAAAGATGAAACGCCTTCGGTAGTTTATAGAGGAAAACTTTTAGAAATATTAAATAGTCACATGGACTACCGACCCATCTTTACAGATGGTTCAAAGATAGATGACGGCGTAGGTTGCGCTATTTACACTGAGGGAGTTACCATGACTTGGACACTCCCTCAGTATGCTACGTATACACGGCAGAAATTTACGCAATCTGGCAGGCATTGAAACTGACCATCGACAAAAACTACAAAAAGGCATTGGTATTAACAGATTCATTAAGCGCAATACAGGCTCTCCGGGACAAGTTTTGACTGATCCTATGGTTATAAATATTTATGAAACACTGCTTCAGATACGTACACGAAATCAAGAGGTAATATTTGTATGGGTGCCAGGCCACATTGGTGTGTCTGGCAATGAGAAAGCTGATTTGGCGGCAAAAAGTGCTGCCGCTGATAATGTAGACATAATCTGCGCCGTACGCCCTACTGACATGCAAACTTTTATGAAAACCTCTGTGATTAGAAAATGGCAAATACATTGGAATATCAGCAATGACAAACTAAGAGAAATAAAGCCATACGTACGACCGGTTTTGGTCGAGAACCTCCCGCGGCGGGAATCTGTTATACTTACGAGGCTCAGGATTGGACATACGCGAATAACACATGGGTATTTGCTGGTAGGTGAAAGGCGACCTAGATGCCCTCTTTGTAGGGAGAGACTTACTGTGGCACATGTACTGGAAGGGTGTCAGGCTCTGCGGATACATAGACAACGAGCAGGCTTGCCTATGATCTTGCGCGCGATCTTGAAAGAGGGTTCTTCATACACTAAAGGGTTATTTGCCTTTTTAAAGAATATAAACCTATTCAATAAGATTTAGGTTAGGTTAGGTTAGGTTAGGTTTTTTATTTATTTGGGGAGTGGAATATCGAGTACCTCCCCATAGAATGAATGGATATAAGCTGAATGTATTTATTTGTGTGAATGTATTTATTTGTGTGAATGTATTTATTAGCGTGAGTGTATCTAATAGCGTGGGTGTATTTATTAGCGTACGTGTATTTATTAGCGTGAGTGTATCTAATAGCGTGGGTGTATTTATTAGCGTACATGTATTTATTAGCATGAAAGTACTTATTGGCTTGGGTGTTGGTGTGGATATTTTAACTTAGAATTTTATCTGGGGGGTGCAAGGAATTTTTTTATAGAAGTACTTCACCCCCAATTCTAGTCTATTTAGTTTTATCTTACTAGTTTATTTAGTTCATTTTAGAGGGTGGTAGAACCTTTAAAAGAGTACTCCACCCACATCTGAAGCAAATAACCCTTTTTATATAGCTTTTAGTAGAGATGATGTAGAAAATATCGTTTGCAGGTTATGTAAACACTACTAGTACATAGATTTCATATCATGTTAATACGCGATAGTTGATAGGTAAAAGTGAGACAAACAAAGTGAGGCAGGGGGTGGCTATAATCCTACCATTCAGGTATCCCCCACTTAGGTGAGAAAAGAAGAGGATGGCGTCACGCGTCATTGTCAGTTCTCCTCCCCCCGTCGACTGGCTTCGATGGCTAAAGTGAGGAGGAGACGGCATTACTGCTACAGTACCCCCTGGTTCCATGCTACATCTAATGGAAGCTGCGATGGATATCGTGGGGAGAAAGAAAGCGCCATCCCAGCTCGAGTGGTCCTAAATAACTACTTCGGCGCTAATGACCTAAGTTGTCGATGCGCAAAAAAAAAATAAAAATAAAATTCTATTAGCGCTAATGACCACCATAGTCGATGCGCTAAAAAAAAAAAAAATAATTTTATAGCTTCCAAGAGTACAAATTCTTCTCAAATCCTTGTCAAAAGCAAGGAGATGACAGGATGTAAAAAGAAAATACATTTTATATAAATGACAAAAGCAAAGCAAAAGAACACCTAAATATAATAAACCAAGAAATTTCTTTTTAACCAATAGCATAATCTATATTTGCTTTGACAAGGCAAAAGGTAACATTTCTTCTAAGTAGGGTAGTAATTTTTACAGAAATTAAAAGAAGGAAAAATAAACAAGTGAACTTGGAAGAGCTAAGAAATCAACATTTTTCTGTAATTATTAAAATTTTTGTTGTATATTTAAATAAATTCTGCTTGAGAATGATATTTATATTTAGTAGATTAGTAATAATAAAAGTATTTAAAAAAATCTGGTGTGAAACACTCACACAACTTTCTCTTACTCCAGTTCTCAAGAGTAGAAGTGACAAATTTTATAGTTTGCGTACCAAATGTAATGAAATCCGTCGAAAGCGGGAAAAACTGCTCTGTTTAGTAAAGGCGCACTTCCGGTTTACTAATTGTCTTGAAACTCGGAAGTTCAGCCACCCATGTAGTGCTATGTAATTATGGCTGGATGCTAGAATGGTATAATCAACTGTGAGAGCACTTTAGAGGAAAACATAAGCCCAGGCCTCCCCTAAAAGCGTCATTTGAAGAATGTTGCCAGAGAAATGGTTTAAATAAAAGTTGTAGATGTTTGCATGGCGAGTTTATATTGGTAGCGTGAAGGAAATCGTCGGAGCCAGTTGTGAGAACAATGCAACAAAGAGAATAAATCATTAAGTGAAGTGGTAAAGTAAACGCACTTTCTGTTGTGGTGGTTGGTTCCGCAGAGCTGGAAAGCATCAGAGACATTTTCCGTGGTAGCCTGCTTCATTTTGTGGATCGACCGGTTCGGGCGTTCGCCCATCTTCAGGATGCGTTTTTCAGACAGTGTGCCAACACAGACTCGTACAGAGACTTAGTTTCACACTAACTCTCTTCAAGCAAAATTGATCCTATACTAGCAACTGGTTCAATAATATCAAACATTCACTCATGGAAAAATGAGGAAGAAGAAAGCGCTTCAGGCCACAAGATTCTGACCTTTTGTTTTGAAGGTTACCATCATAATGCGAGCCAGTCAAAATACGCAAGTGGACATCGTTATAAGGTCAGATCAGCCAACTGGGATAAATTTGATGAAGTCCTGCAAAAAAGGGCGTTTAGAATTATAAGTGGAAAGTTGGGAGAAATACCAGGTAAGTTTCCAGAATTAGATTTATCACTTGCAAGTTTGATCAAATCAAGCAATAACTTGAATTTAATGGCTGAAAAAATAATGGGGACTATAACTTATGCTTGTAAAGAGGCTATTCCACGTTACAAAAAAAACATTAAACACCAAACACAAGTCAGTTCCTTGGTGGACAAAAGATCTTACAAATATGAGGAAGGAAGTTCGTAAATTACGGAAAGTGTATCAACGTACAAAAAATGATGAAGAATTAAGAGAGCGCAGAAAAAATGAATACTATAATCTAAAGCTTTTATATACAGAATCTATAAATAAGGCTAAGAAAGAATCGTGGAAGGAATACTGTAATGCCACAGATAAGACAAATCCTTGGTCTACTGTATACAAAAGTGCTGCAGGAAGACTTAAACCTCCAGTTTTGCTCACAACACTGAAGAAAACAGATGGTACCTATACTGCTGATATGGAGGAGACCCTATCTTCAATAATGGAAAAATGTGTACCTGGAGACACTAAAGTTGACAAAGAATGTCACATGCAATTGAAAGCAGAGGTGCAACAATATTAGTCACACTTTAATGACGTGCCTTTTACTGAAAAAGAAATTTCTAACGCAATCTCCGAATTCAAAGACAATAAGGCTCCCGGTCCGGACGGATTTACTAAGGGAATAATTCATAGATTCAATATGTTATTCCCCAGAAGCCTATGTGCACTATACAATGAATGTTTAAGAAGGGGTTGCTTCCCGAAAATATGGAAAACATCATTGATCATACTTTTAGTAAAGCCTGGTAAAGAAGCCAAAACAGACGTCTCAAAATACAGACCTATTAGTCTTCTGCCACTGGCGGGAAAGATCTTAGAAAAACTTTTAATAAATAGAATTCTCTTTTGTTTCAGAAGTAAAGGCCAACTGTCTAATCAACAATACGGTTTCAAACCACAGACGGGAGCAATTGATGAGCTTTTCATTGTGAAGAATCACATCGAGAATAAATTATCCAGCAAGGAACAGATACTTATAATATCCTTAGACGTGTCTGGGGCATTTGATGCAGCTTACTGGCCATCGATCTTGGCTCAAATGCAAGGAATGATTGCCCGGAAAATCTTTTTAGGTTATCTCAGAGTTATTTCTCAGAGCGTCTTGCAACTATTAAAACTGGAGCTTTCACATTCTCGCGGTACGCCGAAAAAGGGTGCCCACAAGGATCGTGTTGCGGACCCGGATTTTGGACCATTATGTATGATTCTTTATTAAAATTAGAATATCCTGACGGCGTAACTCTATGTGCATTCGCCGATGACTTCTTAGCTATAATATCGGCTAAAACAGTATACGATTTACAATCACTTTCAAATCAGACATTATCTCTAATAGAAAAGTGGTCGACCAACAACAAATTACAATTTAATGTTGAAAAATCACAGGTTCTTCGAATAACACGTCAAAGACGAGTAAATCCGATTGAAGTCAAATTTCTAGGCAAAACAGTACAAAGTGTTGATCAACTCAAGTTGCTGGGTGTGTGGTTCGATTCTCGTTTATCTTGGAATGCTCATATAAACAATGTGTGCAACAGAGCGTCATCATTAATTCATGCACTCGCTCGTTCAGCAAAAGTGTATTGGGGTTTAGGCTCTGACGCTTTGGATATTATTTATAATGGCGCAATACTTCCTATCTTAACATACGCGGCCCCAGTCTGGTGTAGCGCTGTTAAAAAACAACATAATGTCCACAAACTTAGGAGTGCTCAAAGAAAAATGGCATTAAGAATAATCAAAGGTTATCGAACCATATCTTTCCAATCGTCAGTCTTGCTTGCTGGGTTAGTGCCAATCGATCTCAAAATACTTGAATTAGCGGACCTCTATCAAGCAGTTTCAACCTCTCCAAATAAATATCACCCCGCCTACGATATAGATTCTCCGAGTCCTGTGGAGAAGTGGTCTCATCCTTCAGAGGCTAGTGAATTGTCCGACTCGTACATAACCAAGTGGCATTTCCAGCTATTTACCGATGGCAGTAAAATTGAGGGACAAGTGGGGTGTGCACTCGCCGCATTCATGGAAGAAGACGAAATTCCAATTTACACTGAACAAGTGAAATTAGCCGACTGGTGCTCAAATAACCAAGCTGAACTCTTGGCAATTCTTAAGGCTTTAAAGTGGTTAGGGAGCATCCAATTTCCTGGAATCAAGTCAGCTAACATAAATACGGATAGTAAAGTCTCGTTAGCAATATTGAAAGACCACTATTGCCCAGTGGCAGACGAGATTAGGTCGAAACTGAGGCAACTGCGGACTGAAGAAGATTGGAAGATAAGTTTGCAATGGGTCAAAGCTCATGCAGGAAACTTAAGAAATAAACTTGTTGACGGTTTGGCCAAAGAAGCTGCATTGGATGAAGATTTGCCTGTGTGCTTCTCAAAAGTGCCGTTGAGTTACCTAAAAAGAGAGGCCGCCAACCAGAGCATCTCAAAATGGGAAACTGAATGGCAAAGTAGCGATAAAGGAATGACAACCAAGACCTTCTTCCCAACAGTTGCTTCAAGAATGAGTGTAAATTTGCCACATTCCCATAAATTGACGATGGCGCTAACAGGCCATGGAAAACATAAAGCATATTTGCACAGGTTCAAAATAATAAACACCCAAGAATGCAAATGCGATAAAATAACACCTCAAACGTGGCAACACATAATTGACGACTGTCCGCTCTTTGAAGCAGAAAGACTCAAACTGATCCAGACGGTAGCTCTGAATGGAGAAAGAGGGCCAGCATCACCATCCACATTACTTACGAAATATTGCATGCAGTTCATGAGATTTATCAATTCCTTAGACCTCAGTATATTGTGAATTAGGACCTGAGTAACCAAATTAACTTTTAACAATTTGTAATAATGTATTGCATTAAGTTTAGTTTAGTTTAGTATTAATACTTAGCTTAAATTCAGTCAAAACAAATGTTAAAATACTGTTGGCGAAATACTTGTAATCAATGTGGGAACAAGTAGTAAATAAACTCCCCTGTTGCAGGGTTACTGTGACAGGGAAAAAAAGAAAAACCTATCTCGTCAAGATCAGAATATAATTGAATGATCAAGATCAGAATATATAACTAAGTAATTATCTCCCTAATGTCTTCAATTTGGGACATTCCAGAAGGAAATGTATCAGTGAGTCCGGGTAGATGCAAAGTTTACATCTCTCATTGCTGTCAAACAAAACCGAAAAATGTCCGTGAGGAGAACAACATTGGCTACCACAAGCAGCCCTGCTTTACTCCAGACTTTGTTTCAAAAAATTCTGTCACACCGTTTTGCGTCCAAACAGCAGCCTCAGTTTTACTATAGTACGTTTCTAAAAAATATTTTTAACCTTAAAATTGTATTTATAACACAATTCGGTCATCTCTTTAAACCAAAATATATTTTTTTTTATCATATACTCAGCCAGACGCTTTTTAAGGCAAGGGGATGAATTTAATATTTTATTGACAAAGTGAACATGCAGGTGTAACGTATAATAAAAAAGAGGAGATCTGTCAGTTTCCAAATATAGAGCATAGTCTGGGCAATGCTTGGGTAAGGAGAACAATCTTTTTAAAAAATATTTTTGCAGATTTTCTACTACATTATAATAGCTAAAACCCCAGACTTTTGTGGAATAGCAGAAAACGGCTAACCGAATCGTACAGCTTGTACTTTGCGGACAAAGGTATGGAATCATTCCTAATAAAACCATTCCAAGTTGAAGTAATACCAAATTTACCAGTTGTTGACTTCTCCTGAAAATGTTTTACAAACGTCCTGCGTGGTGTTAATATGACTCCCAGATATTTATACTGCGTCACTATATCTATTACCTCTCCATTGTACCACCATCGCTCTCTACGCGCCCTTTCCAAAAATCATGATCTTCGATTTTTCCAAATTCACGGTCAAATTCCACATACTACAATACCGATACAATCTGTCAATCATGTTTTGTAACGTTCGTGTATCCGAGGCAAGTAGTACGATGTCATCAGCGCATCTTACGTTTAAATCTTCTATCCATATTCCCTATGGTCATTTAGGTCGTTTATGAATAAGGAGAACAACATTGGCTACCACAAGCAGCCCTGCTTTACTCCAGACTTTGTTTCAAAAAATTCTGTCACACCTTTTTGCGTCCAAACAGCAGCCTCAGTTTTACTATAGTACTTTTCTATTATCTCAATAAATTTGGTGGAAACACCCATTGTAAACAATTTATAAAAAATCACCTCTCTCAATGGAGAGTCGAAGGCTGAACGAAAATCAATAAAAAAACAATACATTTTACTTCTTTTCCTTATAGTTTTAATTTCAATAATATTCAACAAATTCAAGATATTATCGTTCGTAGAATAACCCTTTCTAAATCCAGACTGATATTCGTTTAATTTATTGTTCTTCTCCACCCAGTTACTCAACCTACCTAGCAAAAGCCCAGTGAATAATTTACAAATTGTATCTGCAACAGCTATTTCACGATAATTATTTACACAATTTATATCCCCTTTTTAGTAGAGAGGAAATATGATGGATCGACTGAAACTTTCAGGCATACTTCCCTTTCAAAAATGTAATTAAAAAGATCCAGTAGTTTATCCAGAAAATTAGTGGGACATTTTTCAGAAACTCATATGGTATTCGTTCCAGCCTGGCGGCTCTCCATTAGGTGTTTTATTGCTTATTAATTTTAATTCCTCAAGACTCAACCACTGTATAAGGCCGTACATAAGTAATTTGAGGCGTACATAATTGTGGGGGGGTTCAATAAATTTGAGAAATAATTAACCCAATCGTTACAGTTATATCATGCCCTTCTACAAACTGTTTATTTTTTAATTCCTTTTCCATTTTCCAAAACCCTCTCGAATCCCGCACTGTCGCAAATTGTTCAATTAATGAATTATAATACTGCTGTTTTACTTCTTTACATAATGTTTTGTAATCTCTTTTATTAGCTAAATACAGATCTTTAACCCACTTTAGATTGCATTTCCTTTTTAGTAAAGTGGTAAAGTAAACGCACTTCCGGTTATCCGATTTTTTTCAAACTCGGAATTTCAACAACATATTTAATTTTAATTAACATTATAGATGATAGAATTGTCTAATAAACTGAAATAGCACTTTAGATGAAAACCTACCCCACCCCTCCCCCATAAGTGCCCTTAAATGAATTTTCCTAGAGAAATATTTCAAATAAAATTTATAGCTGTTAGTATGTGTAGTTGATATAGAAGTTTGAAGAAAATCGTTGGAGCGAATTTTGAGAAAATTGCAAAAACGTAAAAAAAATCAACAAGTAAAGTGGTACTTCGGTTGAGGAATTTTGACAGATGACCCACTGTCGGGTCCCATGGTGATACCTAAACGGAATATCAAGTTTGAACTTTCTACGATTTTTCGTTTTTGAGCTATGCTGTGACATCATACATACATACATACACAACACAACACACACACACACACACACACACACACACAGACCATTGTGGATCAATGATAGTATCTATCATTGTGGATCAATGATAGATACTCCGGTTGGCGTGAATGAGTGGCTGCATCCCGCTGAGCTTCCGACCATCCAAATGGATTTAGCAGTACAATTTGTGTAAATGAGTAAGAAATAAAATTGTGGATCAATGATAGTATCTATCATTGTGGATCAATGATAGATACTCCGGTTGGCGTGAATGAGTGGCTGCATCCCGCTGAGCTTCCGACCATCCAAATGGATTTAGCAGTACAATTTGTGTAAATGAGTAAGAAATAAAATAAGTAAATTACAAGGAAAAACAAAAAACAAACATTGACCTCTACCAAAATAATTAAGAAATTATATCAGAATAATTTAAAAAAGAGACAATATTATCTTAATTGCATAAGGACGCTTATCTGCATGGTCTTGGACCGTCAGCAGGGGCGTCTCACAATTTATACAGTATAATAAATACAGGTAGCAAGCAGTTAACAAATTTCAATTTCAATTTCTGCCAGAATCCGCTTTATGCCAGTGCTACTATGTTTTAGTTTCTTTGCATTTTATTATTATGGGGGAACATATATCCATCCAACCACATACCAGATTATTTTTTTTTTTGTTATCTACTGCTCATTATTATTTAAGTTCTTTACTTATATATTTATGAACACTAAATATTGGATTTACTAAAATGGTTAGCTTAATTTTTATTTTCTAAACATTTCAGTACAATGCTTTTATTCTACTAAACTGAGAAGAATTAGGTGACCTGAACTTTTAATAAATGTTCCGCTTTTACGAAAATCTGTCAAGCAGAATTTAATATAAGGGTTAATGGCGTGAATGTTCTCGTATCAGATTTTCCAAATAACAGTGTTAATCCTAAACCTATATGCGGTTATATGTTACTATACAATGTTTGAAGAAATTCAGTGAAGGCAGCAGTGTCTTAAAAAGAAAAATAATAATAATAAAATTCAATATAGTTACAGATTTCAAGTGGACAGATAGAAAGTTGTTTTTGTGTCAGATGAGATGATACCTAAACCTAATTGAACTTTTCTTCAACTGCTACTGCTTTGAATTGAACTTTTCTTCAACTTTTCTTGAACTCCTCTGCTACTTTTCATTAAGGTTACGTCATTTCTTTAGATTTCCTATATTGAATAACCGTTTTGTCATTAATTAGAAGATGATTTTAAATTTCCGGTTTCATTGGTTGAGCTCCACAATACTTTTATGGAAAGTATTTTTTGGAAATGACTTTTCTTTTTTTTTCTTTTTTGCGTAATTAGCCAAAAAGCAGTTGATCAAATTCGATATTCCCTTAACGATTAGTATTACTATGGATCCGCTAATAAAGTTTTGTCAACTGGAAATTCCACTATACTGTAGAAGGGTTAATATCAAAATATATAAAATATTAAAATTGTTAATATAAGAAATAAATGTTGGGTCCTGTTTCTTGCTTTTTAGTCCGTGTACATTGTAACATAACACCGACGGTAGTTGTGATTGCTATTTACTGCTCGCAATCTGTTCAGCTTTGTTTCTTTTCAGCAATGTTTCAGTCTTACTGCCCTCACCAAGCCCTTGTGTAGGTGGCGACACAGATAGTAATCGTTTTTTCTTCAGGTTCATATCACCTTGAGTGATTTTCTCATCCTGGATTATTAACTTGTCGAATTTTATAATAGCATACTTCCCTTGTTTACGCGCTTCTATTAGCTTAGGTACCAATAATTTTCTTTTTCGCTGCACATCTTTAGAATAATCGTGATTGATATACAGATTTGTTCCTTTTAATTTAGAAGCGTTTTTTAAAATCATCATTTTTATACGAAAAGTAGCTAATGTTACTAACACAGGTCGCACTTTTGTATCATCTCTTTTGCCTAATCTTCTTATACAGTCAAAATCAGATGGTGCTAACTTAAGTTCCAATTTATCATTTATAAGTTTACAGATTGAATCTTCAAACTCAAAATATGAACTCAACTGCTCCTCGACACCATACACAATAAGATTATTACGTCTAATTTCTCTATCAATGTGTTCAACTCTAGCATCAACAGCTTGAATTTTTTCTGTAGTTACCTTTAAAAATTTATTTATATCATCAGTGATAAGTTTTCTGTTATTTTCCATCTCATTGAAAAAATCTTTTTTTAAGTCTAATATCATACTTTTAATTTCTTCCATAATAGCGGTATTGTATTGTTGATGTTTATGAAGTTAAAGTCTGATTAAATTTAGTTGGAATTTTACCTTAATAACAAGCAGCGTGGCGGGGAAACGTTTTGCTGTCCCCACTATCTCACTGATACACTTGCTACTGAATTTATTTCGATAAAATTATAAAGTATTTTAATTGATATTTCCAAAACCGTTCGATAGATTTCAACAGAAATCTGCAGACACTTTCTTAACATATAAAACTATATTTCTGCAAAAAAACAGCCTCCAAAACACTTTCTGGCACATAATAAACAGAAACACTTTAAAAAGATGAAGTTAACAGTACCATTTGATACTGACATTTTTACAGATGGAAGCAAAGAAGATAAATTTGTTGGATGCGCATACGTCGTATAAGGTTGGACCACAGGTGGTGGTTCACGAAAAGTATCGTCTCGGGGCATATTGCTCAAACAATCAGGCTGAGCAATTGGCTATAGTCAAAGCTTTATATTGGGTTGAATGTAATTCGTTTTTGGGAGAAAAAATTAGAATCTCTACAGATAGTCGCATCACCCTGGACTCTTTGCAGAATAACGATATCCATTACCCTATAATCGATATGATAAGGAAAATGCTTTGTAGACTGCAGAACAGATGCACCATTTCATTCTCATGGGTGAAGGCACTTGTGGGTGTTGATGGAAATGAGATAGCTGACCAAATGGCGAAAGCAGCGTCAAAGGATTCTGGTTTGGCGATTGCTTACAACAAGTACCCCAAATCGGTATTGGAACATTGGGCGCATCAACGCAGCATGGAAGCTTGGCAACAACTCTGGGACAATTCGACCACGGGTACTCTCACTAGAGAATTTCTTCCTTCTGTGGAGCGCCGTCTCCAAATGCACCACTTCGTCATTGGCTATGGGCGGACTCAGCTTCTTTCTGGACATGGGAAAATGGCACATTATCTGAACAGATTTAACATAACCGAAACTGCATTTTGTATATGTGATTCTTCTTCAGTTCAGACAGTCGACCATCTCTTGTGGGAATGCGAATGCTTGCAACCGGCGAGACAGTTACTCATGCAGCAGGTAGTGACTCAGGGCGAGTGTTGGCCTCCCCAGAAATCTACATTGCTCCAATCAAGATTCTTTAAACACTTCAATAATTATGTCAAAACAGTAATAACATTCATATACAATAGTAATATTACTTCTTGAATAATTGAAGTAATAATATAAAATGAAATATGAAATGTAAAATAAATAAATAATTGACAACAAAAAAAAAAAAGAAAAAAATTTAAATATATATAAAAAAAATAATAAATAAAAAAAAATTAAAAAAAAAATAACAAAAAAATAAATAAAAATAAAAGAAAAAAAAAAATAATTTTTTAAAATAAATACATAACTAAATAAAAATACACCATATAAATAAATAAATAAAATGATGATAATAACAATAAAAATAAAATAATAAACAAATAAAAAAAGAGTAGTTAATATTGTATCTATAATAGCTACTGTTTTAAATCAAGTTAATTAATGTGAATTTCCTTCATTAATTTGTGTTGTCGTATATCCACACTTTAATATTTCGTACTACTTTTACATAAGTGTAAATAATTTTAAATGTTTTCATGTAACAGCCATGTTCACAATATGTAATTTTGTCCGCATAAATATGTATTTCAGTTTAAATGTAAGCTGTAATGTGCATTTTATACATGTAATAATATGTTGTAAATTTCTTGTAGTGCTCAAATGAGCGGAGCATGATGGTAATAAAGATTTAAAAAAAAAAACACAGACCATTTGCTAGAAACCACTTTTTTGGACTCAGGGAACCTCAAAACGGATATTTCCGGTGAAAACTCAATATCGAAAATTTGACACGATTACAATACTTCCTCTTACTAGGAGTAAGAGAAAGTAATTAACTTTATCTTGGCACCAACTGACGTATCATTTTTGCTCTTACTCAGCGTTTCCGCAATAGCATAATAATAACAAAAAAAATATAATAAAAATAATTCTATTAGCGCTAATGACCACCATAGTCGATGCATGAAAAAAAAAATAATAATTTTATAGCTTCCATCCGTACAAATTCTTCTCAAATCCTTGTCAAAAGCAAGGAGATGACAGGATCTACAAAGGAAGTACAATATTTTATATAAATGACAAAAGCAAAGTAAAAAGAACACCTAAATACAATAAACCAAGAAATTTCTTTTTGACTAATAACATAACCTATATTTGCTTTGACAAGGAAAAAGGTAACATTTCTTCTAAATAGGGTAGTAATTTTTACAGAAAAGAAAGAAAAATAAACAAGCGAACTTGGAATAGCTAAGAAATCAACATTTTTCTGTATATTAAAATTTTTGTTGTATATTTAAATAAATTCTGCTTGAGAATGGTATTTATATTTTGCAGATTAATAATAATAAAAATATTACAATAATAATCATTTTAATTGCTTCCAAGAATACAATTCGTCTAGCAAGGAGTTGACAAAATGGTTGTATATAAATCTATCTCGTCAAGATCAGAATATAATTGAATGATCAAGATCAGAATATAATTGAATGATCAAGATCAGAATATATGGACGGTGCCGGGGAAAAAGGGAACAAGTCAAATTATCCTAGTTTTGAGTTTTGAATAACATCTGAGTAGCAGAACTTGTTCCGTTTTGCACAAGTACATTAAATATCTTTTCTTGTCCCTTTTGAGTTATTTTTCATTTTGTACTCGATAGAGAAAGGCACAACAGACTTATTTCAAATGAAATCCAAAAATTGAAAAAATTGACTTATTCTCTTTTTCCCCGACACCGTCCATTATAACTGAGTAACTATCTCCCTAATGTCTTCAAATATGGGACATCCCAGAAGGAAATGTATCAGTGAGTCCGGGTAGATGCAAAGTTTACATCTCTCATTGCTGTCAAACAAAACCTAAAAATGTCCGTGAGCATTTTAGGTTGGCGATGCGGGTCTCTCCGCAATAGTCTTATTTTCCTTATAATAATTCTATCCTGCAAGTACAAATATTGTTGCTGTAATCCCAACGCACTTATACGTCTGTATAGAGTATTATATCTAGAATTTAGAGTGTTATCAATATCTTCGGATAGAAATTTGTTTTTATATTTTTTGACGAGGCTATTGAATAAATTGCAGAGGTAAAATACGTGGATTCTGTGACGAAATTACAACCTCCGAACTAATAGCTAAGAACGTCGATTATAGGTTGGAAATTCATTTTAGTTCAGTTCTATTACAATTCATGCTATCGAGACAAATAAGGCATTTAAACAATTAAAAGTGTACCGATTAGTATCATGCTTTAAAACCTTTAACAATGACAGCATCTGTTTAAAGGTATACTAAGTTTAAGTGGTACGATTCCACTTTCTAATCTAACTATTCGGCGTATTTCTTGACCACAATGTATTTGTCCTTCATAAACTGTAATTCAACTGTTTTAATAGAAACAGTGTACCTACTTGCCCAATGGAATTCCCAAAAATATTTCAGTATGTTCAGCATTTAAGTATGTAGTTAGCGCGCGAGAAGTTTAAAGAATGTCATTGGAGCCTTTTTCAAGTAGGTAATTGAAAAATCTCAAATATTTGCAAAATTGGTTGACGGTTTTTGACCGAAACCTTCGTATCAGATGCATGGTGGTAAATACGGAAAATCAAGGTTAGGCTTCCTGCAAGTTTTCGTTGTTGAAATATTTTGTTCGCATATATAAGCAGACTGCCCAATTTCGCCCGCATAATGTAATATATTATTCTAAGTCGGGTTTCGCATAAGTCTGCCCGAGTTTTTTCCCACATGTGTCGCTGTTTTACCTTTAGAAGTAAGGGGTTTCGCAGCTTGTAAGAATTTATTGTTATAGCTAACAGGACTCCAAGATATGTTACAGGATTGGATAAGTTAATAATTTCATTATTATATGTAATCTTAATTATTTTCTTTTACTATTATTATTAATAAAAACTACTTTTTTTTTTACTGCAATTCACTTGAACACAGGTAAGTAAGCAATATTCCCGGAGAATGGATAATTTTTCATTGTCATCCGGTATAGGGCCAACCAATATTATTGGTCATTGGCATAACATAACATAAACAAGTGTTTATTTTCAATTCTAAATGAACAAACATCCTTTGATGCAAAAAATGAACAATATTGGATAGGAATAAGTTAAATAACAAAGGTGGGAGAGGTTCGCTATGGAGTACTCCGTCAAGTAACATTTACATCATTAGAAAATTCTTGATTAATAGAAATTCTAAACACGGCACTATCATATAGGAAGCTAATAAATTTTATCAATAATATCAGTATTTCATCAATCAATATTATTTTAAAATTTATTCATAAGTTTATGAGTTTTTCATAATAGTAGGCAGGATTTGGGTGAACAAAAGTTCACTTTGTTTACTTTTTATACACTTCGTTTTTACAAACGTACACTTCGTTAGTAACTGGAAAAACTCCCTCAAATCTCTGTGGTCCCACTATTTATACCGGTGGAGAATGGTCTGGAACTTCCTCGATTCTTCTACAAAGAGCGAGAGTGCGCCGCCAGCGCTTCCTAACGGCCACTACTTCCTCTCCTAGATGACACCACTGGCTGGGTTACAGTATATACAATAAATCTTACTTTAATTAGTTTGTCAATTAAAATGATGATGATGACGAGTCAATATACAAGTTTCAACAAAGCTAGTAAACAGTCTTCATACCCCTCCCTAGCATCACGCCATCCATATTAGCCAATAGTAATCATGTTATAATAATCGAATCATCCGAAGGTATAAAAGTCGCGCACGTTCTTAGCTAGGTTAACTGTGTGTTTAGCGTTCTTGGTGTCAACATCTCGTCTCCAGCTTTATACTTGCCATCAGTTTCAGTATGCGATTTTATTTTGTTTTTTAAAACTTAGTGAATTTTGTTTGTTTTTCTTTTCTTTTTTAAATATTTTATTACGATTTTTTTAAATTTTATTGTTTAATTTTTATTTATAATCTTTTTTTTTATTTATTTTTATTCACTTTCTTATTTATTTATTTTATTTAAATTTTTTAATATTACTAATTTTAAACTTTATTTTTTAAATTCAAGTTTTTGTTTACTTTATTTTATTTTTATTTTTTGTTTAAAATATTTGATTTCTTTTTACTTTTTTTCCGGCTTATTATATATATATATTACATTATTTTTAGAAGTTCATTTCTTTTTTTCCAATCCTATTTTCATTTGCTGTTTTATAATTTTTTTGTTTATAATTTTAAAAGTTCTTTTTATTTCTAGTTTTTATTCTTATATTTATTTTTTCTTTGGTCAAAGTTTAGTTATAAGTTTCTTGTACTTAATTTTTTCTTAATTTAGTATATGTTAGCTATTAGTGTGTATATATTTCTTATTTTGTCATGAATTGTCAATTTTGTGGTAAATTATTTTTGCGGTGGGATTATTAGGAACGCCATGAAACTGCTTGCAATGCAAATGAGCAAGCTCGTCAATGCCCAAACTGCCGAGAAAGATATTCTTCAAGGAAAACCATGCATGCTCATTTGCGTCGTTGCGGCACTGAAGCAGCGGTGATGTCTAAAAGAGCAAGACTGGACGCCGCTCAAGGGGAATTATACGAGGTGGAAACGGCTCATGGAGGGACTCTCCTAACTTTCTTCCTTCCAAGCTCCGGAGCAATCGATGCAATGGAATTTCTGTCTAGTCAGTTGGAAACATTGCATCGATTGCTTCAGGAAGTAATGGATGAAAATGATGCTCCCCTAAAATATAACTTGGTCTTAAAGGCTATCTTTGAGAATGTAAAAGGAGAAACTACCGATTGCGCCTTCAAGACCAAAAACAAAGTGATTTATGAAGACTCCTCCATCGATGAATGTTTGATAGAAAGTTTTAAGAAAATTGCATCAGAGATGGAGGAGTCAACACTAAAGGGGAGCGGATGGAGCTTGAAGGAGTTCGACGGATTCCTTCTACGTACCAATAAGTTTACACCTCTTGGCGGCTCCAGCTTTATACCTTTGCCCCCTCATGTTGCCCACAAGAAGGCAGTTATAAATGTGCAAAATGCTGATGACCGCTGCTTGCAGTATGCCATGCCCTTCCGCCTCGTTAAAAAGAACCCACAACGTGTTAACAAATATGCTAACTTGGAACACAGCTATAATTTTGACTGCATTTCCTTCCCCACTCCTCTCCATGAGCTGAAAAAATTTGAAAATATAATAATATCTCAGTAAATGTTTTCACCCTTGGAGAGCTTGGAAACGTGTACCCTTTAAAAGTGGTAAAACAGGAGAAGGATGACCACCGGGACTTCCTTCTACTGTCGCTGGAAAACGGGCGGAGCCACTATGCTTATATTAGCGATTTTAATAGGCTAGTGGCCCGTCAAGTACGGCATCACAATGACAGGGTGCACGTTTGCAAGCGGTGTTTCACGCACTTTAACACTGACGGCGTGAACATCGCAGAGCGGGTGAAGGAGCACATGGAGTATTGTGGAGAAAACAGGCCGACCCGAATCGTTCTACCAGCATGTAATGGCGATGGGACTCCTCCAACTGTTTCATTCACTAAAATTCAAAATCAGATGAGGATTCCCATCGTCATTTATGCTGATTTTGAATTTATTTATCAGCAGCAATTCGAGTCGGTCATACACCACTCCCTACCAGAGTCACCTTCCCATGAGCTTCTGCGCTTATACAAAAGTAGCAGAAGACATACTACGCCACTGCCTTCCTGCCGAATTCCCTGCGGAACCTTACATCTACACAGGTAAAGATGCTGCAGAGAAGTTCATGGATTATATCAAGGCAGTGGCAGAGAAGGTGGCACTGGTATTCTTCATAAAGCGACCAATGCTACCCTTGACACCATCTCAGCTGGAAGACTTCACAAAATTCCAAACCTGTTACCTTTGCCATTCATCCTTCAACAATTCCGATCCTAAAGTGGCGGATCACGATCATATCACAGGTGTGTATCGTGGTCCTGCTCACTCTTCCTGTAACATCCTCTACCGAACTCCTCGCTTCCTTCCCGTGTTCCTACACAATCTGAGCGGTTACGACGCCCACTTTATTGTTCGCGAGTTGGGGTATGACTCAAGTCGTATTGATGTCATTCCCAACAGCGAAGAGAAATATATCTCTTTTAGCAAACAAGTGGGCACCCTAACCGTCAGAATTGTGGACACCTTCCGCTTCATGTCTTCCAGCTTAGATAGGTTGTCGAAGAATTTGCCCAGAGATAAATTTCAAACTCAAGGTTCCCTGAGTTCAATAAGATGGTTTTTAGAAAATGGTCTATGTGAACAGCCTAGCTCAGAAACGAAAAATCGTAGAAAGTTCAACCTTGATATTCCGTTTAGATATCACAATGGGATCTGACGTAAGTTGGTTGTCGAAATTCCTCAACCAGAATTTCCACTTTACTGCATGGTGTTATAACTTTCTTGCCATTTTCTCCAAAACGGTTACAGCAACTTTTCTTGAAACTCCACTCTCTAAATGACTATTCCAAAAAATGCTATCACTTTTATTTAGTGTCTTGCAATATCCCAGAAAAATAAATTTTTGGAGGATCGCCTTTTCGTTCAGTGGCCTTTTTAGCAATATCAACAGTAACTCGCATATAATATGCTGATACTGTTTGGAATTTCATTAAAAACATTGTTAGAATTTCTGTTTGGATAAAGTCGGTTAAATGAAGTGAGCCTTTACACAATAACTTTCTCAAATTTTGGAATTTTCTCTTTAAAACTGGAATACTAATTGTACAGATATAAATCTGATTGTTGACTATAAGATTTGGATCTGCAAAGCTGGATTACATGTGGGATATTCTCGTCAAAGCATGCTCTTCTTTTCATAGATTCTGATCGATTTCGGATTTTTCGTAAATCGTCAGGTTTGGTTCTTCAAGTTCTATCTTTCAAGTTTTTTGTTATGCACCACCTTATTTGATTGATTCAAATCAAACTCTGTCTATGAAAGAAATCCGAAACCGGTGAGAATCAATGAAAACAAGCACATATGACTGATAAAATCCCATAAAAATCGAATCAATTTTTTTTTAAACATACTTCAGGAAAAATTGTTTTTAGGGGATATCTAGGGTCTGCAGAGGAGGCTTACATTTAAATTGCCTTTACAAGTTTTGCTGACTATACCATTCTAGTAGTCACATTCAGGTAGAACTTATCCTATGAAAACCTACCATGATTATTCCCATCACCATGGGGATAATAAATGTAATATTAATACGTTTGTACCAGTAATATGAAATACTGGTACCAACTGAGTATTGGTACTAAAACTTCTGAGTTTGAGCAAGATTCGTCGTCAATTACAGAAGTCAAATAGCAAGATTTGTCATTAAGAAAAAGGTATATGTTATCCATACAGCAGTAAATGAAAGTAAACAAGATTATTGAATAAATAAGTGTACATAGTGGAGGAGGTCATTGGTACAAACTGAAATGGATTTATTCACTGAGTCATCTGTCTCTTGGAATAAACGTAGCGAAATGTTCTTTAGATGGGAGCTGTGGGCTTCGTTTACATTAGCAGCAGACAATGTGGCCACCAAACGACAATGTTTATGTTATTAGAAGTCAAGTATGCAGGCTGTATTATATTAGTACCATAGGCTGAAGCCTGTATGCATATTAGCGGACAGAGTAACTTCAGGCCAGCAAGACTCTACTCAAAGTCAACATTAAACAGCTAACCGGCCACGATGAGTTTCCAAGTTTCCTTCAGCTTCTTTGTTTCAGCTGTTCGCAGTGGGTACCCACCACACACGCGCCACGATGTTCTAACTATCCAGACTACAGATGCCCAACCTTTGTGTACAAGACTACACTTCCTTGTATCTGTTTGCACAAGCCTAACTTTCACTGTAGTGCCAAATTTATTTCCCTTAGCTTCAACAATGTTGGCGGGCGGAGGATAAGAACTGGTTTCGATAACAATAAAGCAAGAGATGTACTAAATACTATAAAATTTAATTAATCAACAAAGAATGAATATAGACCATTGTGCAGAGGGGTAGACCTTAAGCTAGAGTTAGAAGAATAGTTTACAGGCAATGGAGATGAATGGATTCATAAGGGCAGCCAAAGTGTCCAGGTTAAGGGGAAGAAATGAATTTCTGAGAAGATGGTGTCGGCAAGAAAAGCAACAATGGCAGAGTCATGTGAAAAGGATAGCTGATGAGAGAGATGAAGTAAGTCTCTTTAGAAAAGTCAACGCCGGGGACAAGGAAACGAAACGACCAAGAGCAATAGTGTGGAGCACAAAGGCCATCCTAATGAACTAATGAAATCGAGTGGAAAACGGGAAAACAAGAAATCACCTGAGAGTGGAAAAGCCTTGAAAAGGAAGTGAAGGTCAAAACTAAATGAAATAACACTTACCTTTATACCCTTGCAAATTTCTCGAGCGGTATGCCAGGTTACTTCCGGATAACTTTCGAACAGGTAGCAGGAGTTGTTGTACAGTTGGAACCTGTCGTCACCGCATTCAGGCCAGGCTGTAAACAAACACTGCAATTTGATTGAGCATTAACATAATGTAAGCATATTCCAGAGATTAGATCTAGGAGACCTAATCTAGAATCTATATCTATAATCTAGGACCTAATCTAGGAGATCGCTTAGAATCTATATCGTAAAGAAACAACTTTCTCCAACTATTAAAAAAAAAAATCAGGACAAAATACTTAACGGAAATACTGTCGATATCAGACAGAATTTGTGAATTCTGCGTAATTAATTAGTAAAACTGAGTAATAAATAAAAAAACAATCGCCTACCTTGTTCAATGGAGATGCGAGCCTTGAAGCCACCAAAATGATGTGAATAATCTGATAAGAAATTTAACGAGATACTTGGCCCGGAGAATGTCTGTCTAAGTAACTTGAGTCGGTCGCTCCAGTCTCCACACAGCTTGACGGAAGTGTTGCCTCCGATCACCTCTACATAGTCGTAACTGCAGCTGAGTGCGCCGGCAAACAATAAAAGAAATCAACTGATGACGATGCAACAATATGTGCAACATGGTAATTATAAAAATTTAAATATATATGTGTTATATAAATGTTTATCCACATTTTTTATTTATAAAACAATTTATTCGCAAATGCAGCATTTCTGATGTGAAACACTCTTACGACCAGCAAAATTATTAATTTTATAAACTGATAAATTGTATTTAGTTGGTTGGAGTATGGTTACATCAGCATTAAATGTAAATAAGGTAGTAGAGAGTACACTTATTGGTTCTTCGATTATTAAAGCAAGTTTCGATAGTATTGGTATAAGTCTAGAGTCCAGCAGAACTTGTGCTGGCAGTTTAAAACCAAACCCCAGATTCTTCAAATATTCATATAAAAGTCATAGGTTAATATACGAGCAATCAGCGAATCATTTAAAAATAAATCGTAACCGTTTTCGGAAAAATTTCCAAAAACTCAAAAACCTATTCTGTAAAATCGCACTTCTGGTAAAGTGGTTTACTTCAAATTTGAAATTCCTTCAATGCTTTTAATGTGAATTAATATTATGTAGGTGGTAAAATAATTAGACTAAATTGGTACATTTGAGGAAAGCATAACGCTACTGTTCCTCTAGAGCCCCCCCAAAAAATCTATTTTTCCGGAAAAATGTTTCAAATAAAAGTGATATGTATTTATAGATATTTTTGAAAAGAAAATCGTTGGACCGTTTTCGAGGACCGGAAATCATGATAAAGTGGACACTGGAAACTGGATAAACAGGATCTTGGTGTCTGATGCAGTGGTAGTACCTAAATGGAATACCAAGTTTGAGCTTCCTGTGACTATTTTCATTTTTAAGATAATTCTGTGTGTGGACAACACACATACACAATTCAATAGAAACATTTTCAGAAGTCCCCCAAAAAAATTAATTCGGTTAGAATCTCAATTTCGCAGTATTGCAATACTTCCTTTACTAGCAGAAAGAAAGCGTAAAAATGCGCATGTATAGTATAATATATATATAAAATAACAAAATATTAATTGGGACTATTTAAAGAAAAACTTTTATCTTTAAAAGTTTATTCCACGTTTCGGACACCTTTGGTGTCCTTCTTCAGGAACAGAACAACGAGAAATACAGAAAATTACATTATGATAAAATTTAATTACATAAAGATAAAAAGTTTTTTCTTATTAATATTTTGCTTGTTTGATTAATAACGGCCAAACATAACTATCATTTGTATTTATGTTATGTATAGTAAATACATAGCTGCACGCACCAATATACCCAGACCATTCGCTAAGAACATTTTTTTCGGTTTCAGGAGATCTTAGAACAGATATTTCGCATTTTGAAAATTTTACAGCAGTATGATAGAATACTTACCCTTTGGTGATGGTGAGTGATGAATCGAAGAAAGGTTGATGAGACGAATGGCGGACTGAGAAAGGAAGAGGTGGCATATATATATATATATGTGTGTGTGTGTGTGTGTGTGTGTGTGTTGTGCTGTGTGTGTGTGGGTGTGTGCGTGTGTGGGTCGTGAGTGGCGAAGACAGGAACTCAGGTGAGCGTACAAGGATTGGAATGCTCCTTCAGAAGAGGATGATGGCGTTGTTTGAAGCAGCCGGTGATAGCGAGTACACAAGGTGCTGATGAAATAGCCTCGTGAAGGTGATGGCGCGTAGAGATGCGTCTTGGTACTCACCGAAGAGTCAATATTAATTAAACACGGCGGATAGGCGCGTATAAGGCGACACAAAATTTAAAGGCGAAATTAACACCACAGACCAAGAAGAAGCGGTAAAACAGTGGTTAGCTAATCGGGTGACTGAAGAAGAGAACGGCGGGAACTGTAGAAGGCAAGTGAAGTAGTTTTAGAGGATTAAAGAACGTTTGAAGTGTGTGGGAAAATGAACAACGCGCGAACTCCGAGAGATAAAAGTGCCGACAATCCCACCACCAAGAGAGAAAGAGAGGGAAAAATGCGGGGAAGCGTGAGAACGAGGCTGTCGATGAAGAAAAAAAAGAAATAATAATTTGGAAATGGCAAGGGATTAATAGCAGTGTGGTAATAAAAAGGGCAATAAAGGCGAGGCAAAGTTAATCTGTCAAAGGTGCCGCGACCTAACATGCTGCCCGCCCTGAAGACTCGGCTTCAGCATTTGTTGAGTAGGGAGCGGACAGAGTTTGACGAGCGGATGGAGAATGGTGCCGGAAGCGTTATGGACGTCGGCGACACGACTGATGGAATCACGTCCGGGATGAATGGCGGTAATGCGGCCTAAAGGCCATTGGCGCGGCGAAACACTGTCCTGATGAAGATAACGACGGTACCAGGGGCGACCTCCGTAGCAGGGAGAAGCCACTTTGTGCGTTGTTGGAATGAAGATACCCCTGGCGTCAACGCTTCCAAAAGTCCTGTTGAATACTAGAGTTGCCAAAGGGACAGACGATTTATATTGAGAGCGGTAACATCGCGCTCAGGAAGCGCGGTGAGAGGGCGGAAGACCAGAAATGGCCAGACGTAAGAAGCTCCGGATCGTTCGGATCGGACGAGAGGGCGCTCAAGGGACGAGAGTTCAATATCACTTCTACGTCGGTGGTCACGGTGAGCAGCTCCTTGTAAGTGAGGCGCTGATCACCAACGACGCGGGTGAGAAAGTGCTTGGCGGATTTAATAGCCGCTTCTCAGAGGTCTCCAAAATGAGGACTGGCCGGGGGGATAAACCTCCAATCAATGCCGGCGGAAGCAGCAGCGCGGCAGACGGCTTGTTTGTGACGTTCATCACTCAACAGGCTCCCGAGTTCACGAAGTGCGTTGTGCGCTCCGACGAAGTTAGTGCCGTTGTCGGAAAAGATGGTGGTCGGGAGCCTACGGCGAGCGGTAAAGCGGCGAAAGGCGGATGTAGACAGCTCCGTGGCGATCTCGAAATGCACAGCCTTGGTGGCGAAACATATGAACGCCCTTTGTGACCACGGCGCCACGGAGACGGGCGCTGAAGATGGCAAATGGGTCGGCCAAATAGAAGCCGGCCACGGTGAAGGCGGTGGCGGCTGTGATTCGTTGTGATGGGAGGTTGCCCATTGGCTGGATGACGAGGCGCGGTTTGGCCGTAAAGAATCGGTTAAATTTGCCGATGCGGTGGCGCACCACGTTGCGTCCATCTAGGATCCAATAGTGGCGGCGGATATAGGCGTGAGTGGCGAGTGCTCCGGCATGCAGATGGTGAATATGGGCGTTGTCGGTGATAAGCTTTGTAAGCGGATGCTTCTTGGGAAGCAAAGCGGGGTGGCGGAAACCGTATGGCAGGGAGGCAGACAACAGCCTCCCGCCGACGCGGAGTACCTGCTGATCATCTACGAATAGGTGTAGTTGGAGTACCAGTCGGTGCCGGGAGCGTGGATCGCGGGCTTCCTGAATCTCCTTGAGCCTGGCATATTAAGGCAAGAGTGGCAACTTGGATCTCGGAGGCGGTGAGGAAACCGATGCGGTGGGTGGAGGGATTGCGACAGGTGAAGAGAAAGCGCTGAAGAGTCATTAGCGAGGAGAAACGCTCAAAGACGGTGTCATCCTCCGTGGCGGCGCAAGTACAATCTATGCGGGGGGATTGCCTTTTGCTCGATGGAAGCCTCATCAAGAGGTGAGGCCAGGAGGCGGGAGTGGCGGCGAGCCATAAGTGCCCTTTCCCCCACAAGGGGTGATCCTGGAGATGGTCAGGCGCTAATCCTCTGGAGGCGCAATCGGCGGAGTTATCCTCGGATAGGACATGGCGCCAAGCGTTAGACGGAAGGAGATCTTGAATCTCGGCCACGCGATTGCCGACGAAGGTCTTCCACCGGTGACTCTCACCGCGAATCCAGGCGAGAGTGACTGTGGAGTCGGAAAACGCGGTAATAAGGGCGCCTAGATGAGGAAGTATGCGCGTGTTGACCGCGTGAAGAAGCTTAGCGAGGGTGACCGCCGCAGAGCTCAGGCGCGGTAAGGAGATGGCTTTATTAGGAGCCAGCTTTGATTTGGTGGTAAGAAGATGGACATGATGGTGACCAGTTGCGGTGGTGGTGTGCAAATACACGACTGCGGTGTATCCGGATTCGGAAACATCGTAGAAGCCGACATGATGATGAACAGATGAGGGATGAACGGCGGGCAATAGGCGCGATATTTGAAGGTTGCCAAGATCCCGGTGTGACTCTGGAAATCATGCCAAGGAGCGACGAGCTCCTAGGGCAGGGTTTGATCCCATTCCAATTGGAGGCGGCATAGCTGGTGGAAGAATAGTTTGGTGCGGAACGTGACGGGAGTAAACCACCCAAGAGGGTCGAAGATGCGTGCCATCTGGCTGAGGACGGTGCGTTTGGTGGAGGCGAGATCGCTCATGCGGACGGCGTAGAAGATGTCCGCGGTGAGGTTCCACCCTAGCCCCAGAATCTTGAGGACCGGGTCTCGATCCAAGCATAGCAGATCCTCAGAAGGGAGGAGGCGGCAATGATCAGGCGGAAGGCCCTGAAGGATGGCGGGAGAGTTGGAGGCCAATTTTCGAACTCGAACCCGCCCGCCATGAGCCGCTGCTGCACTTGGGCGCGTAGGGCTTGGGCTTCCGACTCTGACAAAGCGCCGGTGAGAATATCGACGACGTACACGTCATTGAGAAGGGTGGCCTGAGCTTGAGGATGCTTATCCCCCTCATCAACAGCCAGTTGACGGGAGTGCGTAGGGCGAGATAGGGCGCAGCCGAGACGCCGTACGTCACAGTGTTAAGGCGGAAGTAAGAGATAGGGTCGTGCTCAGGGAATCGCCAAACGATACGCTGAAAATCCCGATGATTTGGGGCTACAAGGATTTGGCGGTACATTTGCCGAATGTCGGCGGTGAAAACAAAGGCGTGAAGGCGAAAACGTAGGAGTGTGGCGATATCGGCCTGAAGTTTGGGACCGGTGAGTAAGAGGTCGTTAAGGGAACGGTCGTTAGAGGAGGCGCAGGAGGCGTTGAACACGACCCGCAACTTAGTAGGCGGGTCGTCTGGGCGATGCACCACATGATGCGGGATATAGTATGGCGTATAAGGGGGCGGCGCGTCATCGGAACGCACGACTTCCAGATAGTCGCGTATGAATTCGACACATGCATCGCGTAAGGCGGGGTTTTGATTAAGGCGCTTTTCCTACCGGAGGAACTGGCGGATGGCGACGTGTCGGAGACCCCGAGGTTGACATCAATAAGGAAAGAGAGACTATATAGGTCCAATGGCGGAGCGCTGAACAGAGCGGGAGTAAATGCTCTCACAGGCGCGTTCGTCGGCGGTAAGAGGTAGATTCTCGGGAACTTTATCTACCTCCCAGAAACGGCGTACGATCTGGTTAAGGTCTTCCACTTCACTGTTTGCCTGGGGGCAGGGAGGCAAGATGCACGGAGAAATGGTCTCCGAAATGGTCGCAGATCGGAGAGGAAGTCTCCGGAACTGCAGGAAGCGAGACGGTGGTGTCTTCCGAAGGACAATCAGAAGAGGTTGGCGTGTCCACTGGAGGTGGTGGCGCGGGGCGTTGGCGTGGAGTGAGAGAGCGGAGTCATTGTCGCGAATGGAAGCAGTAAACCGCACTTGTTTCGCGTGCGGAAGTGGGCGATAAGGCTCGTAAAGGAGTGGTGTGAAAGGTGGCTGGGGTGCGCAAGGTGGGTCCGAGAGTGCCCGGAAGGAGAAGACGGGGAAGAACATCATTCTCGAGAAGAATGTCGACACTACCAGGTTTATTAAACTTACTATCAGCCAACCGGACATGGTCAAGACATGCCCAGTTCGGTAGGGCCCTGCAGCGTGTAGAGGGAATGATGCTGTCTATCTCCAGCACTGTGATGGAGAGACGGGGGGTAACCACAATGCCACATGAACACGGTGGCGCGGTAGTGCGAGCGGGTGGAGGCGTTGGACCCCAGAGTGTAGATGTTGGATCCGGCCGACATGAGCGGTAGATGAAGGCGCTGTGCGCAGGCGCGGGTAATGATTGTCACGTGACCCCCGGAGTCAATAAAGGCGTGGCGATGACATAATAAGGCAGGCTTTCTAAGTGAAGCCGTGCAGTGGTCATAAGTATGCTGGGTGAAGACGAGCGGTTTGCGGCGTTCAGGGAGAGCGACCGTCGACATTCCGAGGTAGGCGAGTCGGAGCGACGCATAGCGCGAAAGCGTACGCGAGTGGGGGGAGAAGGTTGGCGACTCCGGGGTTCAATGAGAGGCGGGGGCGACGGACAGTCAGCCCACCGGGCAGGCAAGTGAGAAACGGCACTTTCAGGTTCCGGGTGAGAACAAGGCGGCGAAGAGGGAGGCGATGATCGACGGCTGGTGGATGACTGTGGTGAAGATAGGTTCGGAGGCTGTGTACCCTGAGATGGCAGATGCAGGATGGTACGGTGGCGACGGTGGCACATGTGGCACGAATGCTCGGAGCGATAGCGATAGTGAAAATGGCCGCCGGACAAGCAATTCCGGCAGATACGATTTTCGACCACGAAGGTCCGCCGCGAAGTAACTGGCATGGCTTTGAAATCCTTGCACTGGCGAATAGTGTGGTCAGGTCGGCGGCAATAATTACATTCGGAAGGAGGGGGAGATTTTCGGTAAGATGAAGCGGTAGTGGGGGAACCACGAAAGGAGATGACCGGAGGCGTGTGGCGTGACGCGGGGGGCAAGACAACGTTGAGGGCGAGAGCCGTCGGGGTGGTGTGGAACGAGATGGAGGCGCGGGATAGCGAACGGCAGATGACGGTGGAGAGAGCTGCAAGGCGTGAAGTCGTTGTAGCAGAAATCCCTTGAGCTGGGACACCGTTGGGAATTCCCAGTCAATGTGCCTCTCTTCAAAGGCCTCCTTGCTTGGAGGACTAAATGTCTGGCGAGTAAAGAAAAAACTAGAAAGGACGCCAAGTCCGGCGCGACAACTTTAGGCAAGGCTTCAGCGGTTTCGACCAGACCGGCCAAAAGTCGCTCGATATATTCAGCAGACAACCGAGCACTACGCGAGGGGGTTTACAACAGCCGGGACAGAACTGTATCGGCAAATCGCCGGCGGTTATCATAGGTCCTGCAGAGGACGCCCATGCGTGAGGAAACTGTCCCTCCTCTGGTAAGATGTTGGCAATGATGGCTCTGGCCGGGCTGCCCAAGGATCCACATAAATAGTAGAGTCGCTCCACATCAGACAGAGAGGGCTGGTCTATAACCGGGGATTTGGACAAATTCCTGAATGCACCCCAGGCGCAGATGTCGCCGGAAAAGGTGGGAATGTGGATGGCGGGAAGGCGCGGGTAAGGAAGAGGGTTGGAATAAGCGGTGCCGGCGGAAATAGGCGCGGTTGGTTCCTTTAGGACGAATGGCGTACCTGAGGACGGGCCTCGCCCAGGATGTGCTGGATGCGGAAATAAATAAGGCGAATCTCTTGGCATCTATCATGGAAAGCCTCCTCGGAGAGGCCGTCTGGAAGCTTGTCCGCATGATCAAGCGGGTCAACAACTCCTAGGAAACACTGGAATTCCGTTGCCAAGAGGTGTTGGCGGACAAGTGCGAACTCGGGCATGATGGCGCTTTCCTTTCGTAAAGTAAATAAAATTATTTCATCAATCTGACTGAGGAAAATCGCCTTAGCTCGACGAGTTTGGCGTTCGAAGGCAGCTGCTGAAGGAGGCGCTTCTTTGTGGCCATAATAGGCGACAAACAATCAAGGAAACCGGTTCTTAATCCGGCCCGGAGGACCAAAATATCTGCGCGGCAGACACCCAAGGCGAGATGGCAAGTAGCGGGTGAAAAACAAAATGAATAATAATGTAAAACAAATGAAAACGAGACTTACCCTTTGGTGACGGTGAGTGATGAATCGAAGAAGGGTTGATGAGACGAATAGAGGACTGAGAAAGGAAGAGGTGGCATATGTGTGTGTGTGTGTGTGTTTTTTTGCAATCATTTTTTCTCATCATGCTCCGCTCAAAGAGCACTACATAAAATTTACAAAATACATATTACAGCTTTATACATTAACATATTTTCTTATTTTAAAATACTTAAAACAAATTTATATTGTAATATAAAAATACAAAATCGAAATATAAATTCGAACCACTGAAATGTTCAGTTATGAAAAATTTTGATCAACTGTTCATTATTATTATTCTATTTACATGCAATATCATTCATTAAATATATTTCACTTTTATAATTAGTTTTTTTTTCCTAATCATTCAAGAATTTGAATATGTCATTTATGAATTTTTTGAAGTGCCCAAAAAACTCAGGCTGAAGCAAAGTCGACTTGCCAGGCGGCCAATCCACCGACTGAGTTACTACCCGCTGCATGAAAGCACTTCTTGAGGGAAGTAAGCGGATACAGTCCCACAGAAGATGATCCACCGTCTGAGTCGAAGAGTTGTAGATATGCGGCCATTTTCCCATGTCCCGATAACAGATGCGTCAACCGATATGTAATGTCGATGTGCTGCATTCGAAGGCGAGTTGAGATAGAAGGGAAAAACTCCCTGGTTAATGTTCCGGTGAGAGATCCAGTCCATAGTTGCTCCCAAGAGTGCACGCTGCGCCGATGAGCCCAAAGCTTGAGGAATGTTTTGGGATAGCTTTTGTAGCTAATTGGAAGTTCGCTGTCTTTGGAGGCGGCCTTAGCCATTTTATCAGCTTGTTCATTCCCTGCTATCCCAGCGTGGGCCTTAACCCAGGAGAACGAAACGCTATATCTCAGCTGTAGACCGACCAGAATCTCCCTTATCCTCTCAATCAGTGGGAGGTGATTTTTTGAGTCCTGCATTGAATCCAGAGTAATACGGCTGTCTGTAGATACTCTAACGTATCCTCCGATCTGGGCGTTTGACTCCAGCCATTCCAGTGCCTTTACTATTGCTAACTGCTCCGCCTGATTATTGGAGCAACCTTCATCGAGGCGATATCCATCCCCCGCCAACACTTCTTTCCGCCGGACCACTACGAATGCACAGCCAACATAAGTATCTTATTTACTGCCATCAGTATAGACATCCATATCATGAGGCGTTTGCGAGTCTACGTTTATATGTGGAAAACTGGCGGGATGTAACCATCTTTCGGGATCAATGGGTTTATCCATCAATGTCCCATCTTTCCCATGCATAACACCGCCCGCCTGGATAGCGTCAATAACTGTGAGTTCCTCCATCTTAATGCAAATCGGCATCACATCGGCAATCGCGCATGCCGCATTGTATGAAATAGTTCTATACCCCTTAATTATACGAAGTAAGAACAGCCTCTGAACCCTTTCAATTTTCTTTCTGTTCTTCTGTAATTTCAATGCTGATCGCCAAATGGGGACCGCGTACGTCATCAAAGGAAGAAAAGCACCTTTATAAATAACGCCCAGCGCCTCGCTTGCGAGACCCCAGTGAATCTTGGCTGCTCTTGATAGCAAATTGACGAGTTGCCGACTTTTCTCGCAGATGAGCAGAACTTCCTGTCTAGAATTACTCCCAGATATTTTAGGCTATCTACTTTTTCCAATTTCTTTCCCTCAAGAAATATTGATATATCTGCACTCTCACGTTTCTCTCTTCTGTATAGGTACATTATCTTGGATTTTGTTTGATTAAAGTAAACTTTGTTGTCCGATGACCATCTCTCCACGAGTCTCAGAATCCTGTTGCCATCCACAGCCAGCTCCAAACCCGACTGACCCGCAACCAATATTAACAAGTCGTTGGCAAAGGCAATAGACTCGCACCGCCCTGGAAACCGGAGTCGTAACAGATCATCGTAGATTAGGATCCAAAAGCCCGGACCAAGCAAGACCCCTGAGGGCATCCTTTAGTCACTTTTGCCTCTTTGGAGAAGGAATTAAGACTTAAAGTTGTTTTTCTATCTGCAAAGTAACTTTTTGAAAGACAATAGAGGTTTTTTGGACATTTTTTCTCTCTTAAGTTCCTCAAAATGCTAAGCCACCAGGCGGCATCGAACGCACCTTATACGTCCAGTGAAATGAGCAAAACATCCCACTTGATTTCGAAATAATACTTTATAAATTTAGCTGCAGCTTGTAGGGCGCTGACTGTTGACATCTGGGGCCTAGACCCGAACTGCCTATTTGAGAGAAGTTTGTTAGAATTAATATGGTGCATTATCCTGTCTATTAAAATTTTTTTCCAAAACCTTGCCAGCAATTGGTAACAGGCTTATGGGTCTATATCTGCTGATATCTTCTTGATCAGCTTTACCAGGTTTCACCATTATAACGAGCTGCGATATTTTCCACATAGATGGGAAGATTCCTCGTGACAAGCATTCTACATAAATACTTGTCAGAGCTGCAGGCTAAAGACTAAATATCTCAATCAGAACATCTCTTGTTAGTCAGTCCCAACCAGGGGCCTTGTTTGGTCTCATGCTACTTATAGCCCTTTCCACTTCATACATCGTAAATTCTACATCGTCATCTGTGTCCATTGACCGTGAAGTGTCCATCCTTATCTCTCTATGCACCGGCAGCTCTTGTATTTTATCATCGCTTGGTACCAATTTTTCCAGAATCACATCAACAGTTTCTTCAAAATTTGCTGTGTACTGCCCATCATCCTTTAGCACTGTAGAAATACAAGTACTTGGCCGTAATTTACCCACTGCTCCTTTATAAATAAAGTTCCATGGGTTGTTTGTCGAAGTAGCGCTGCAAAATGCCTTCCATGATTCCAGCTTAGCTTCCTTTATCTTCAGTTGATATTGCCGCTTCAAATCAAAATATAATTTCTTTCTTGCCTCACGAAGGGTAGAATCTCGGTATGTGCGTTAATATAGTTTTCTTGAAGCGTTAACACGTTTCCTTAATATATTTAAATCATCACTCCACCAGCTAACTGTTCTTACAAACTGCTTGTTTGTTTGTGAAATTTTTGGAATCGATATTTTACATACACTGATTATTTTGTTGAATATCAGCTCAATGTCTCTTTCGAATTCATACGAGTTATGAATAAACTCAGCCAGCAGACCATCCGAACTATTCACATCTGTTATGACACTATCGACACCCAGTATTGCACAGAAATTATTATGAATTAATTTTCGAAATAATACCCAGTTGGCTTTCTTTGTATTAAATTTGAATGTAGAAATATGTTTCGAAAATCCTTGAGTTCCGCTTAAATTAAATTGAAATGTTAAATATCCATGATCTGAGGAATTTTCTTCGACCAGTCACTAATATAATTCACTAGGGCGGAGGTTGAAACAGTGATGTCTATGTAACTTGACCCTCTGATCGTTTCAAAAGTTGGTGAACAGTTAGGTTCATTCAGTATTATTAGAGATTTAGACGCAAAATATTCTTCAAGTACTTCGCCTCTTTCGTTTGTCGTAGAGTCGAACCAAGAAGTGGAACGTGCGTTACTGCACATACCAAGCAACAAACGACCAGATGAGGCTCTCAACAATTCGTCCATCGTTTGTAACTCTGACACCATTTGATGATCATGCGCCATATACATAGCCACATAAAAACGGAAATTACCCAGCACCATCTCAACCAAAAATGTGTCTTCGTTTAAATTTTGTGAATTTAAAATTACATCAACATTACTGTTTATTACTAAGATTGCTGCCCTAAATCTATTTTGGCCTTTTTGAAAAATTCTGTAATTTAACGGAAAACCAGAGATTTTATTCGCGATGGTGTAAGGTTTCTGTATAATAGCGATATCTATTTTATTATTAGTAACAAAATTGTGAAGAGTGTGGTGCGCTCTATTGGATCTACGCAGATTTATTTGCACGAAAGAAATTTTATTTACAGACCAATCAGTTGTTATTTTGTTTTGTTTATTGGCCATAGTCAATATTATTCTTTTCAAGTTCTAATCTATGTAGGTATGTAGGGCAAGTATTACTCAGAGCGTGTGTGTGTGTGTGTGTGTGTGTGTGTGGTGTGCGTGTGGGTGTGGGTGCGTGAGTGGCGAAAGAAAGAAACTCAGGTGAGCGTAGAAGAATTGGAATGCTCCTTCAGAAGCGGATGATAGCGAGTCCACTAAGGTGCAGTTGAAATAGCCTCGTGAAGGTGATGGCGCGTAGAGATGAGTCTTGGTACTCACCGAAGAGTCAATATTAATTAACACGGCGGATAGGCGCGTATAAGGCAACACAAAATTTAAAGGCGAAAATAACATACACCACAGACCAGGAAGAAGCGGTAAAACAGTGGTTAGCTAATCGGGCGACAGAAGAAGAGAACGGTCAAACACTGTTGTTCAGGCGAACTGTAGAAGGCAAGTGAAGTAATTTTAGAGGATTAAAGAACGTTTGAAGGGTGTGGAAAAATGAACAACGCGCGAACTCCGAGAGATAAAAGTACCGACAATCCCACCACCAAGAGAGAAAGAGAGGGAAAAATGCGGGGAAGCGTGAGAACAAGGCGGTCGATGAAGAAAAAAAAGAAATAATAATTTCGAAATGGCAAGGGATTAACAGCAGTGTGGTAATAAAAAGGACAATAAAGGCGAAGCAAAGTTAATCTGTCAAAGGTGCCACGACCTAACAACAGTACTATAGTACTAGCATAGTGTACTAACTATAGTACTAACACAATGTACTAACTATAGTATTAGCATAGTGTACTAACTATAGTACTATAGTACTAACACAATGTACTAACTATAGTATTAGCATAGTGTACTAACTGTAGTACCATAGTACTAATAGAGTTTACTAACTATAGTACTAGCATAGTGTACTAACTGTAGTACTATTAGATCGAAACGGGTCCGGTGCATTGGTCCCCCCTTCAACAAAAAACTATAGTACTATAGTAGTAACATAGTGTGCTTACTATAGTATTATAGTACAAACATAGTGTACTAATCATAGTACTATGGTAGTAACATAGTGTACTAACTATAGCACTAACATAGTGAAGTAACTGTAGTATTAGCATAGTGTACTAACTATAGTACTAGCATAGTGTACTAACTATAGTACTAGCATAGTGTACTAACTATAGTACTAGCATAGTGTACTAACTATAGTACTAGCATAGTGAACTAACTATAGTACTAGCATAGTGAACTAACTATAGTACTAGCATAGTGAACTAACTATAGTACTAGCATAGTGTACTAACTATAGTACTAGCATAGTGTACTAACTATAGCACTAACATAGTGAAGTAACTGTAGTATTAGCATAGTGTACTAACTATAGTACTAGCATAGTGTACTAACTATAGTACTAGCATAGTGAACTAACTATAGTACTAGCATAGTGTACTAACTATAGTACTAGCATAGTACGGAGAAAAGATGGCGGAATCTAATGTAGATATCATTTTTTCCAGTGCTTTAGAATTACTACGAACGTTACAAAAGTTAGTGGTAATTTACGCAATGATTTAAAAAAAGATATACTTCTCGCGATTGGTGATTTAAATATAGTTTTTGCTAAATTGAAAGGAGATCTAGAAGAACTGAAAGCTACGTCAACAACAGAGAGGTTACCTCTCAAGGTACAACTAAAACATACTCGTCTATAGTAAAACAATTTCGAAGCAGTGAAACGGTAAGTAAATCTCAAACATTTAAGGCAACAGCTACACCTAATAATAATATTAGCAGCGATGAAACCAGGAGTATTATGAAGGAAAACATCGACCCATTTGAACTAAAAATTGGTGTTAAAAAACTAAAAAATATCTCTAAAAGGCGTGTAATAGATGAATCTAATTGCAAGAATGTTATAAACAAAGTCTGTGAAGAGATAAATAGGAAATGTGGGCATAATTTAAAAGCAGAACGGTGTAAAAAGTTTCTACCAAAACTTATTGTATACAACATACCTTCTGACCTAACTGTTGAGAACGCTACTGATATTATTAAAAAACAAAATGCTGAATTGTTTTCTGCTGACGAATGTATTACACCGAAATATATTTTTAAAAACCAAAAATCTAATACAATAATCTTATATTGGAAGTAGATCCTAGGTTAAGGACAAGAATTAAAGAAGCAGGGTTAAAAATAATATGGAATTTTTGTCGGGCAGATGATTATTTGTCAGTAATAAGATGCTTTAAATGTAACAAATTTAATCATACATCGAAGGTTTGCAAAAACGAAACTGTTTGTCCAACCTGTGCTGGTAACCATGCCGGAGGTAACTGTACTAACCCTGACGCACCAAAGTGTGTCAACTATATTAACAGAAACAAATTTAATAACAATGTTAGTCAACTCGACATATCACATGCTGCTTTTAGTAAAGATTGCCCTACTTATAAAATGATGTTGATAAGAAAACAACTTGACACAGATTATGGAGAAATGTCATTTTTTATCATTAAGATGTATATGTATACAGATAAACTTACAGAGGTCAAGGACAGCCACGTCAAATTTGATAAATTACTGCAAGTACAAAGAAATAGATATGGTTCTCATTCAAGAGCCGTACAACTTGAGTAACAAAATTTCGGGCATTCCTTTAAATGTTTCTGGGTATTATAAAGAGGATAACCAAAAAAAGGCAGCTGTTTTGGTATTTAATAGAAATATCGACATTTTGTTAATTTCGCAATGTTCAGATGAAGATAACGTTTTAATTGAAATAAAAACAGAAAATGAATTTAAATTCTATGAAGCATCCATGTACTTCGACAGGGAAATAGACATTGAAGTTAATAATAAGAAAATGGAACATTATCTAGGCATAGCTGGTAATTCTCCTATCTTATTGCGTTTAGATTCCAATGCTAGGTCAGTTAGTTGGTTTGATTCTGTAATCGATTCACGAGGATTATTGTTGGAGGTATGGTTGTCGTCTAATTCACTTTTAACATTAAACAGGGATAGTTCTAAACCCACTTTTGAGACTTCTCGAGGTGCAAGCAAGCATAAATATTGTTAATTATGCTGTTGCTATATGTCGACAAGTGGATGATAAGTGAAGACGAGAGTGCCTCTGATCATAATTTCATAATGTTTAGTATCTTTAATACTAATAAGAAAAGAAATGATTTGAATAATCCTAATGACATTACATATAAGTATAATATCCACTGAAAGTGGATTAGTCTAAGTTTCAACTTGCTTTGTTCAACAATGTTAAACAGACTTATAAACTGAATACAAGCTTATGTATTGATTTTAAGTACCTTGACGAAAATATGGAATCAATAATAAAAAATATCGATAATCTAAATAAATGTTTAGTTCAATTCATGGAAGTTATGAAGCAAGTGTGACCAAGTTGTGCCAAGGGTTGCGATAACTAAGATAAACAGACAGCATAAATCTGTAAGCTGGAGGAATAGTGAGTTGACTGTGTTGAGAAAATTGGTGAATCAGTTAAGAAGAAAATAATAGAGAACCAGAAATAATACTTCTCTTAAGGAACGGTACAAAAGAGAATATTACACGATAAAAAAGAAATACAAAAACACGATTAATACCGCCAAAATAAAGTCTTGGAAAAATTTTTGTAACGCCACCAATAAAGGCAACCTTGGAACTATATCTACAAGGCTGCGGCAGGTAAACTAAAAATCCCAAACATTGTTTACATCCTTACAAACACCTGATGGCAGCTATACCTACACTTTAGAGGGGAAACATTAAATACTCTCTTAGATAAATATGTTCCGTTTGATGACCCTCACTCTGATAATAGCTATAATAAAATGGTTAGACAGAAATCTTTGGAGAGATCTGTTTCTACCATGAATGATTTTTCATTTTCTCTTGATGAAATTAAAAGTATAATAGAATCATTTGAGCCAAAGAAAACCCCAGGAGAAGATGGATTTAATCAAAGTATAATTAGTCAAATATTTTCCAACATGCCACGTATTATTGCTGCATTGTACAATGAATGTCTGGGAAGAGGGATCTTTCCCGTTTTGTAGAAGAAATCTGTAATAATATCTATATTAAAGCCAGGCAAAGAAAATTGTACGGAATTGATAAATATAGACCAATTAGTTTACTCTCTGTTTGGGGAAAAATTTGGGAAAAATTGCTTATCAACAGAATAATGCACTATTTAAATAGAAATGATCTACTTTGCAATAGATAGTATGGTTTCACACTCAAAAAAATACAATGGATGCAATTATGGAAGTGAAAGAATATATAGAAGTGGCATTAGGAAGCAAAGAAATTGATGTCATTGTTGATGTCATTAGACGTGAAAGGTGCCTTTGATGCTGCATGGTGGCCTGCGATCTTGGGCCTTGCGAACTGGTGCAGCTCCAAAAATTTATAACTTGTATCTTCTTACTGTTGATTATTTTAATAACAGAGAAGCAAAAATTAAGACCAACACCATAACGATCAACAGAAAGGTAACACAAGGTTGCCCTCAGGGGTCTTGCTGTGGGCCAGGTTTTTGGATTCTGCAATATGACTCGCTATTAAAAGAGTCGTTTCTGATAGAGTCATTGGCGGTGGCCTTTGCAGACGATCTGCTGATTGCCGTCAAGGCGAAAAGCATCCTAGAGGTGGAATGTCTTGGAAATTCCTGCATGCGAATTGTTGAACGGTGGTCTTGAAATAACAAAGTGGGGTTTAATTCCAAAAAATCTAATGGAATCATTATATCAAGAAAGAGAGTAAACATGTCAGGTTCAATGTTTCTAAATAACAAGCGTTTACAGATAGTTAAGGAACTTAAATACCTGGGAGTTATTTTTGATTCTCGCTTCTCTTGGAATGGTCACATTAAATATGTCACTGATAGAAGTTTGCAATTGATCAATATTCTTTCAAGATCAGCTAAAGTTTATTGGGGTATAGGAACTGAAGTATTGCAAGTGATATATGATGCCTTATTATCGTACGCCTTACCAGCTTGGTATGCAGGTATAGGCAAAAAGTATCTGAATAAATTCCGAAGACTTCAGAGAATATTTTTGTTGAGAATTATTAAAGGGTTCCGAACTATTTCGTACGAAGCAGCCTGCATCATAGCCAATGTAATACCAATTGAATTAAAAATCAAAGAGCTATATAGAAAATATAAAATTAATATAAAGGTTACGAGGAAAATATAGGAGTAATAGAAACACCTACAAAACCGCCTTACTGGATACATCCTGCTCTGGTCCCAGAAATTAAAATATTGGAAGAGTATACTCCTTTAAATGGTGAGAGAGATCTAATGGTATACACCGATGGCAGTAAAATGGAAAATGGGCTAGGGGCTACGTTCGTTATATACATTAATGGAAATGAGGAAATGGCTAAAAAGTACAGGCTTCAGATAAATGTTCTAACAATCAGGCTGAACTTCTCGCGATCTGTAATGCTCTGGAGCTGTTATTGAATTTTGTGACAGGAAGAGAAACTATTGCAACAGGCATTCCTGGTTTTGATGAAGTGAAAGAATTTATAATGAATAATAAACTGGAATCAATTATAATTAGAACTGATAGTAGTGTATCACTGGATTCCATCTCAAATAGCAATAACCACATGCCACTAGTGGAAAAAATTAGGAAAGCTGTCCTTCACCTTCAATGCTGCCAGTTTGTAGTTAAATCCAATAAAGTTAAGGCTCACGTTGGAGATACTGGCAATGAAAGATCGGGCTTGTTGGCAAAAGAGGTGGCCAGGGATTGCAGTATCCAAATAGGTCTCAAGACCCTACCCAAGTCATATGTAGATTTGATCTTACAAACAGAAAGCTTGGTTGCTTGGGAGCAATTATGGTCGGCTACTGAAAAGGGCATATTAACTAAAGAGTTTTTTCCAACAGTTGAACACAGACGGCAAGCTAAGTTTACCCTGCATAATAAACTGACCCAGTTGGCAGAAACAAACAGTACCTCCATCGCTTTGTACTCATCATGCGTATGTGATTTCTCTTCCTGTCAAAGTTGGCATCATATACTTTTTGAATGTGCTTTGTTTGAGAAAGAAAGGACTTCTTTCATGCAAAAAGTTGTATTGAGAAGTGTTAACTGGCCCTCTCCAAAATCAGAACTACTGAATATTTCTCAATTATGTGAATACAATTGATTTCGATAAATTGTTATAAAGTTACATAAGTCATCTGCTAAAAGTATTTTATTTTCGCTGTATATAATTCATAGCATTTTAAAAATAGTAATTTGTAAGCTTTAGCATGTAATATTAAACATGGAGCATGCTGATAATTGCAAAAAAAAAAGTACTAGCATAAGTGTACTAACTATAGTACTAGCATAGTGTACTAACTATAGTACTAGCATAGTGTACTAACTATAGTACTAACATAGTGTACTAACTATAGTACTAACATAGTGTACTAACTATAGTACTAACATAGTGTACTAACTATAGTACTAACATAGTGTACTAACTATAGTACTAACATAGTGTACTAACTATAGTACTAGCATAGTGTACTAACTATAGTACTAGCATAGTGTACTAACTATAGTACTAACATAGTGTACTAACTATAGTACTAACATAGTGTACTAACTATAGTACTAACATAGTGTACTAACTATAGTACTAACATAGTGTACTAACTATAGTACTAACATAGTGTACTAACTATAGTACTAACATAGTGTACTAACTATAGTACTAACATAGTGTACTAACATAGTGTACTAACTATAGTACTAACATAGTGTACTAACTATAGTACTAACATAGTGTACTAACTATAGTACTAGCATAGTGTACTAACTATAGTACTAACATAGTGTACTAACTATAGTACTAACATAGTGTACTAACTATAGTACTAACATAGTGTACTAACTATAGTACTAACATAGTGTACTAACTATAGTACTAACATAGTGTACTAACTATAGTACTAACATAGTGTACTAACTATAGTACTAACATAGTGTACTAACTATAGTACTAGATTCGCGTTTCTAGGGTAACAGCTTAAAATAGTATAATATAGAGGGCTCCCAAAAAATTGTAATTTTAATGTTAGTAGTAGTAATCAATAATGTTAGTAAGGTTGTGCTGGTAGGGGGGGGTAAAGAACGGATAGAGGAGAAAATTTTAGATTATTGGGGAAAATAAACAAAAAAAAAAAAAGAAGAAAACAGGACAACACAACACATCAGAAGTAATGATGGAAGAGCGCAATGGAAGCCTACCTCATGATAGAGGACCACCGGCTGACATAAAAGATAAGAATTCGGAAGATAATATTAAGGATAGTAACACTAGTAATGAGGTTAATAATAATAATAATAATGATAAATCCGGGAAAGGCCACAAACGATCACTGATTCTTGAGAATACGGGTCTGAATATGCGCGCGGTGAAAGTGGTGAAAAGCAAGGATAGGATAGCGAATATTCAGGATACTATTAATAACAGCGATAATAATAAAATTAGCAATGAAGTATCTATGGAAACAGGTGGTGTGAACTCGACTGGTTTCTATAAGCCTACGGACAAAGGTCCCTTCATTCTACACGTAGAAGGTCGGGACGGTAATGTGGGCAATATCCATCGAGTCACATTCGGTAAATGGATATATAAAGAGGACAGCTATTCAAATGAGCAGTGGATATCAGAGCTGTGGGGAAAAACCGAATGAAAATTATAACAGAAACACCTGAAGCGGCTAACTATTTAATTACCACAGAAGTTTGGAAAAGCGAAACTTGAGGGCTTATGTCCCAGAATATCGTATCTATTCGAAGGGAATCTACTGCGGAATTGGCAGCAATTTGGAAAGCAATAGTGCTGGCAGATAAGATAAGCCAGAAGAGGGACAACACTGTGGTAGTTTTCAGTGATTCAAGAAATACACTTCAGAAGATAAAATGTCCAGGTGATGTAATAGACCCGATACTAGTAGAAGCAGCGAATAGGTTGGAGAATGCTACAGGAAGGATACATGTAGTGTGGATCAAAGGGCATGCCGGGATCCAAGGTAATGAGTATGTCGATATCCTGGCAAAAGATGCTAATAAGTCGGGTGAACACATTCCGATAGCTAGTTTGAGAGATATTAACAATGCTCAGAAAAGTAAATATTTAGAATTATGGCAGGATCAATATGGAAAAGATTATAGAGGAAAATATTATTCAGACATACGCCCTCGAATCCCTTGTAGACCTCGGTTTGAAGAGTTGGAGGGGGAAAGGCAATTCTATACCACGATAATGCGATTGAGGTTTAACCATAATCTCACCAAGCCGCACCTTTATAAAATACGCATCGTAAATAGTCCCAAATGCGATTGCGTTAACGGAGAGGATGGGGACATCAATCATTTACTCTTTAGTTGTAAAATGTATAGTAAAAAAAAAGAAAACGTTTGTAACCGAACTGTCCAAGTATGTACGATTTCCTTGTAGCGCAAAAAGCATATTGGCACTAATGGAAAAGGAAGCGCTTATTTGCATATTCAAGTTCATCAAAGAGAATAAAATGAAAATATAAGTCGGATTAGGAATTATCTTTCAGTACATTGTAGTTTTGTGCTCATTTCACTTATACTAGACACCAAAACAACATGATATACAAAGGCATTAACCATAAAATTGTTTCAGATATGACATGTCTAAAGATTAAGGATAAGAGCCGCATCGCTCAAAATACCCTTATCTTTGCAAGGCTGGAGAATGAAGAAGGGGAAGAGGGTGCAGAAGCCTAGTGGAAGACTACAAGAGACATGTCAATTTGAAAAGATAGGGCTGGTTTTTTTCCACCAACATATTGGCAGTTGCAGGCAATTAGAAGCCAAGAGTAGTTAATAATGTCAATATGTTGGTTTTTTCCAGCCCTCAAAACCAAAATAACTGGTTAATGTCAAACAGACAAAACCAAAAAACAAATAAACTATAGTACTAGCATAGTGTACTTACTACAGTACTATTAAATCGAAACGGGTCGAGGTGCGTTGGCCCCCTCCTTCAAAAAAAAAAACAAACAAACTATAGACTATAGTAGTAACATAGTGTACTAACTATAGTTCTAACATAGTGCAGTAACTACAGTGCTATAGTACTAACATAGTGTACTAACTAAACATCTACAGTCTCCAAACTTTTATTTCAATTTTTTGCGGAAATCATTGATTTCAAACAGACTTTAAGTTTTCAACTTATGAGGCTTGCTTTTTAATTATCACCACTTCAGCATAGAATGTCGGTTGCACCATCTAAATAGTGGTTAATATTAAAGAAATCAAAATTTAGTAGTGTGTAAGTACAAAGGAAATCGGTTTACTGGCGATTTTACTGACCATTTTTATCAGTTTTCATGGTTTTGTCTGCACACACACACATATATAGATATATATATATATATATATATACGTATATTGTAACGCAGCCACTGGTGCCATCTAGGAGAGAAAGCAGATACCTCAAATTCTCCTAGTGGCCGCTAGGAAGCGCTGGCGGTGCGCTCTAGCCCTTTTTAGAACAATCGATAACATTCTAGACCCTTCTCCACAACTATAAATAGTGGGACAACAGAGAGTTTAGGGAGATTCTTGTTATAAACGAAGTGTACGTTTGTGAAAAGTGTATAAAAAGTGAACAAAGTGAACTTTTGTTGGTTTAAACTGTGAATTAATTATTATTAAGTGTATTTGTAATTTATTGTGTAAAACAATAAATTGATGTATGTTTTATAGAAGTTTAGAGTGTTTTATAGTATTTTATCTAAACGAACCCACTTAGAACTAGTTGCAGTAGCTAGTTCAGTAGGAAAAACGATACATTTGGTATCAGAAGTGGGATAAAATGTCTAAACAGGTAACAGTTTAGTATGTTTGTTGTATGTCCATAAGTACCAGAAGTTAAACGCGGAAAATGAACTAATGAAATTTTAGAAGAGCGAAATGTAAGAAATGAAAGACGAAATAAGGAAGAGCCGAGAGGAAGCGAAAAGAGACTGGGATGAAATAATAAACGATGAAGAAGAGAGGAGAGGAATTTAAAAGGGGCAGGGATGAAATGAGAGAAGAAATAAAAAGGGAGAAAAATGAGATCCAGGAAGAAATGGTAGAAAGTTTAGTGGCACCAGTGAATGATGGGAAAAGCAGTGAGACTGAGGGTGAAAGAGAAGGACCCGAGAGAGAAGTCAAACGTGAAGGTGCGGAAAGTGAAAGTGAAAATTTATTGGTGGAAACTGAATGCGGCAGCGATCAGAGTAACCAAGAAATTGTACAGCATATTTTATCTAATACCCTGCCTACTACTATGCTCGGAGAAGATGAATGTGGTGATTCAAGTCAGCATGAAGAGAATGATGGAGAAAGCAAAGGAATGGATCGCGAAGAAATGGTGCTTGGAGATGAACAGTTAGAAAGACGTTCGGGACAAAGTGGTCAGGACCAAAGGAGTAATCTTGCTTCTCAGTCAATGCAATGGGCTGTTAGAAGTGGAGACACCGGTTCAAAATTATCAGGTGGTTTTCGAGTAGCCTCTGGCAATTCATTGGTATTCATTGATCCGTCCTCATTGAGGCGTTCAACTAACACATCTTCGGCATGCAATAGTAACCAGGATGGGGTCACCATGCCTACAACAGCTGCTTGTTTGGCTAGAAGTTTTGCTATTGTACTTCGACAAATTGCAGATCCTTTAGGCAGTTTACATAATGTTAGTGCACCACAGCAACAACCCGTGCCAATTATACAGACCTAAGTAGAGTGACCGTTAAAATTAGCATGGGATTAGCTCTTGACAGTAACAGATTCAACCGAATCTCAATTACGCTTTGGAGCTTCTCTTACGACAGCGTCAGATTCCGCATCTTCATCATCCTCTCTACCATGGTTCAGGTTCCTCAAGCTCGAACAGTGGTAACGTGGTTAGCGGTAGTAATAGCGAATTTGGTGGTTTTTCGAATGGTGGTACTACTTCTGGAAGTACATCAAGATCTACTACATAGTCTTCGTATCACCATGGAGGTATTTTTTCGGCTTCTTCAACTTGGATTGTTGGTTTTACCACTAATTCTGACTCTTCTAGACCATCTAGGGATCGTAATGGTGGCAATGAAGGCCAGTCTGCCCGAAGGGAGTTGCTGATGTACTGTTTGTCATTGATGAGATGTCACAATTCCGAACATGCTGATTCATTACCAGTACATGTATCTTCTCTCAGACATATACCATGTGTTTAATGCTCTGATCTACTTGTTGAGGGCTGGTACTGATAAGAACCCTGCACTTGAGGGAGCTCTACTACTTCAAACATGGACGCAGCCAGATGAAAAGGAGAACGATGAAGCCGTAGTCGATATGCCACCAACACCAGTCACTACGGTGACAGAACCTGTGAAAGAAGTAGAACCACTAGGAACAGCAGGAAAAGGTAGGCGGCATCCATTTCTCCGGAGATCAGATTCAAGATTATGGCACGGCTACAGTCCACCAGATCCATTCATGATGCCAATGGCACGAGCATTACCATTATCTGATCAGCCTCATTTGTTGCAATCGAATGGAACTAGAGATCAGTTGTTTCGTATAGCTAAACAGCCAGTGAACATCAGCGGGCATCAAGGTTTCAGTTCTACAACCTCTCAGCTTGGTACTTTACCTCCAGGTTTGGGATTTTCATTAAGATCTGAAAGTGCACATCGCTCTGAACCAGAACGAAAAGAGGCAGGCGGAGCAATGGAGACCGAACAAGAAAGTGGCACTAGTGGCCTAATGGATAGGGAGTTAGATGCAACTATACCAGTGGCGACTACTGGTATTCGCGATTGCGCGACTGAACCCCTCAGCTATTTGAAAAAAATAAAAATAAAATAAAAAGTTACAAATTATTATATATTTATTACTTTCTCTTATTTTTTATTTCATATTTCAATTTCAAAAAATATTTTCATTTTTATTTATATTAGTTTCAAACCTTAGTCACAGTAAAAATAGTATATATTGCCTGATATCAAATTTCAATCAAATCCATGTAAATTAATAAATTAATGAATGAATGATGTGAAAAAAATAATTTGTTTGTCAAATCCGAGGAGAATTAGACATAAAAGAATAGGAACGTATATCAATATAGGAGCTCACTTTAATGTGTTGTTTAATGTATTGTGCATTTTTGTACGATTGTAGGTATAATGCATGCACATATCAGGAGATGTATAAAGTGTAGGAAGTTGGGGGTTCACAGTTCGGTATCGCGCTGGAGAATTTAATATATATAATATATATGTGTGTGTGTGTATAAAAAATTTCTTTGTGTTAGTATAGAAAAGTGTATATTCCTTATTACTTTTTAAAATAAGAGTGGGGGTAACAAGCGCGATGAACATTACTTACGATCTTACGAACGAACTTACCTGATCTTACCCGGAGTTAAAAAAGTTGTTTTTAGCAAATGTTCTCTTTGTGTGTGTGTGTGTGTGTGTGTATGTATGTGTATGTATGTGAAGAGCATAGCTCAAAAACGAAAACCATAGAAAGCTGAAACTTGATATTGCGTTTAGGTATCACCGTGGGATCTGACCCTAACGTTATCTCTCAAAATTCTTAACCGGAAGTACCACTTTACTAGTTTTTTTTTTGCAATTTTCAAAAACGGGTCCGTCGATTTTCTTCAAACTTGGTATATCAACTACATATACAAAGAGCTACAACTTTTATTTGAAACATTTCTCTGGAAAAATATTTAAGGACAGTTATAGCGAGGGGGTGGGGTTAGGTTTTCAGCTAAAGTGCTATTCCATTTATTAGACAATTCTATCATCTAAATAATGTTAATTACAATTAAATATGTTGTTGAAATTCCGAGTTTGAAAAATCGGATAACCGGAAGTGCGTTTGCTTTACCACTTTACTAAATGATTTTTTCATTTTTTCGAGATTTTTTCAAAAATTGCTCCGGCGATTTTTTTGAAACTTCTTATATGAAACTAAACATACAAAGATGTATAACTTTTATTTAAAACATTTGTCTGGTAAAATCCATTTAAGGGCAATTTTAAGGGAGAGGTGGGGTTATATTTTTCTCTAAAGTGCTCTCATAGTTGATTATACAATTCTATCATCCAAACAAAAGTAATTAGAAATAAATGGATGGCCAAAATTCGGAGTTTCAAGAAAATTAGTAAATCGGAAGTGCGCTTTTACTGAACAGTTTTTTTCAGTTTTCTACGAATTTCATTAAATTTGGTACACAAACTATAAAATTTGTCAATTATAATTTTTAAGAGAAAGTTGTGTGAGTGTTTCACACTAGATTTTTTATGAAGTGATGTGCCTGTGCCAATGTGTGGATTTTTATATATTATTTTTATATTTATAAAAATTTGATGTTGGTATTGGTACTTAAAACATCACTAAGATATATGACTCAGCAAAGAATCAATGCTAACTCATTGACATTTCTTTTGAACCGAATCACTTTATTTAGATAATAAAAATTTCCGTTAAGTTAACCACTTAATTTTCGGACTCAAATAGTACACCTTTTTTTCGCAGTTTTTCTGTGGGTGCACAGTGACAGATTTATTGTTAATTTAACATATTTAATTGTAGGGGTGGGATGCAAGTTTTTACCTGGCTGCTGGCTTACTTCATGATTTCTATCCAGCCAAGTTACTAATAATGATAGGTAATGTAAGTATTTAAAAAAAAAATGTTGAACCCCCACGTATCCAAGTCAGGAGCCGCCACTG